>CM067503.1:15185668-15435668 GCA_034509495.1 Acestrorhynchus altus | reverse complement strand
CAGCTCACAGACAAACGTCCTGAATTTGTTGGTATAATCATGATGGTGTTACACAAATGGGGTGATGTTTGTATGCTGGAACACTGTGTTTTCCTTTCTCCAAATATAATGCTTCTCATGTCAATCAACAGACTTGTTTTGGTCTCATCCATCATCATAGCATTGTTCCATTAGCCTTCATGCTTGTTCGGGTGATCTTTAGCAGACTGCAGACAAATAAATATTCTTATTGCACAGCAGCAGATTTCTCTGCAGAGATTCTCTACCATGCACATCACTGTTGTTCAGTGTTCTCCTGATGGTGGGCTTATGAACATTAAAATTGCTCTTTGTGTGATCTTTGTGGATCATACAGTTCTCTGGAAGGTAATAATGTGCCCTGGTACACTTCCACAAACTTGTGAAGATCCCCGTTCTTTACATTTAAATAGGGTATCCAATCGCATCTGAAACTGAACACCTGACTTTAATTTCACCTTTAAATTATCTGCTAATCCTAAAGGATCACATACTTTTGCCTCTCAGATAAGCAATATAGGATCATTTTCCTCAATAAATAAATTACCAACTTTAATATTGTTGGCTCATTTGTTTGATTTGGTTCACTTTGTATACTCTTAGGATTTGTGTGAAAATCTGATGAAGTTTTAGGTCAAATTAAGTTAATGAGAGTTAATGAGGCTTAAGAAATGTCTAAAAGCAAACAAATTGTCTGTGTCTTGCAAAAACCTCCAAAATGTGTAACTTTATAGGAGAAGGAAAACAAAAAAAACCTTCTTCACTTTCAGTGGAAATCATAGTGAAAAGATTTTATTTCAAGTGACTTTGGATGACTATGATTTCAGTGGGTCTTTACATTATGAACTTTTACCAGAATATAAAAAAAAAAGAATGTGACATTATGTCCAAAAATCATCATATGAATCTGGCAGTTATTAAATTCACAAATGGACCAAAAATCCAATAATCAAATCTGTCACACAGTGAAAGATGAGTGAAATTACTAACTTGATTTAAATGTTGTGTATATACAATAAACACTGTGTCTATGAGTATGTTGAGTATTTTACAATGGGTTTAAATGTGGCTCAGTTAATATTAAAGGTTTTAGAACCCTGCACTTCCGCTTTCAGGATGTGGCTATTCTAATGAAGCAGCCTGCAGTTAACCCACGTTCCAAATGTCGCTCTTGAGCCAAGCACACTGCCACCAGTCACTTCAGTCAAGTAATACAAACAGCATTACCGGCAACTGAGTGACATCACAAGTCTGCCATTTACTGTGACTTTCTTTAAACCACAGAAATGACAACACAGAAATAAGCATGGAGGCAAACCCTTGGAACAGTGTCTTCATTCTGTGTGGAGAGCCATGAAGAATGAAAGCAGCCGAGCCAGTGTAAGTAGGAAATTGATGCAAAACTGTGAATTGTCATGTACAGTTTCAGTGAATGAGAAGAATATTTAAGATGAACAACTCTTCTTGAGTCCAGTAACATTGAACTTATGAAAAATCATAAATCGTATAGCTATAACCCATGACCACATGCCAGTGATACATGGAATCTATGTAGGAAACTGAGTGTAACTGATATCTTTGATATCAGTTGGAGTGGCATCCAATTTTGCACAGCAAGCATGGTGTCCTACGTGAATCACAATTTTGACAAATTTAAAAATGACTTTCATCTATGCTGCCTCATCCCCTAAACAATGTGGATGGGAAAAATATCCATATCCTCATTACTTGGTCATCTCCCATGTATGGAAGTTAAACTGAAAATTGCTTGCTGTGCCAATTGGTTTGTCAAAGCACAGAGTCTGAAGAAAAGAAAGAAAATGAGATGTTTTCCCTTCTGATTGTTAATTTCATATTGATCAAATGTTTTAAGTTAAATGCAAAGGCTTGTCATTGGCTCTTAGCTCTGAAACAAAACTAGTTTTGTATTACCAGTATGAACTTGAAAGAAGGGGAAAAGGAGAGTAACCGAGCAAAAGACTAGACAAGGGTAAATCTCTGATTAGCTTTTTATTTATTTATTTATTTATTTATTTATTTATTTATTTGTTTATTTTTTTTTTTTAGCAAGAGCTAACAGAGAGAAAGGATGCAAGACAGATGCTGAACTGGTCTTCTTTCTGTTGAATTAGTAAATCAGAGAACTTTTGGTCATATGCATTTGATCAACTAATTTCGACAGAGGTTTCAGTTCTAAATATCAAGGTGATGCTAGCAAATCTGCTAAATAACATACTTAGACCTTTGTACATTTAAGCAGTGCTTTTGGGTTGGTAACTGTCTAGTTTTGTTGGCTAGCTTGCCACCTAAGTTTCAATTCATGTCATTTTACCACAGTTGATAGCTTGAAAAGAGCCACACCTGTATAAGCTGTGAGATGCTATATTGTGAGTGAGGTCATAGAAAGAATTACCAGCCACAGTGGACAGTGCAGTGGGTGGTAATGATCATCTGACTACAACAGTCCATGAAAACAGACTGTTGATTTGCACACATATACCACATGGCTCTGCATCATTCTTTAGCTTCTATGGGCAAATGCCAGGGCACTCAATAACCAGTTCCTGTCCCATGAGGTTTTCAGTGTCAGCCATTCAGTCAGTCATTATCTTAGCAGGTTAGTCCTGAATAGGGTCACAGTGCATCCAGAGCCTACCTGGAATCAGTGGAATCATCAGGCACAAGACAGGAATATCTCCTAGACAGAGCACCAGCCCATCTCAGGGTATCCCCACACACACACACACACAATCACACCTAGGGGCAATTTAGGATGGCCAGTTTACCCTCTATCAGGAGTACCCAGAGGAAACCCACATGGACATGGGGAGAACACACCAAACTCTTCACAGGCAACTCGAGCCCAAGGCCCCTGGAGCTGTGTCACACTATCATGCCTCCATGATTTTCAGGGTATTATTTTATTTTATTTATTGAATTCATTCAGTCATGTTTTTTTTTTTTTACTTTAAGCAGGTATACAAGCTTTGGCCCAACCTAAAAAAACAGCAGTACAGTAGCACAGGCTGGGGTAAAGTATGTTTTTATTCTCTGTTTTTTTTGGAACATGGAGCTGCAGAACACTGAACTGATGGACACTGATGAAAGAGAGAGGTCGACTGAGAACACATCTAATACATCTAATTAGCATAAACAGAAGCCAATCAGCATGCTCTGTGTGTCACTTTCTTGCTACACCTGTCACACTCTCCTTCACTCTCTCTTGCTCACTTGCTCACAAAAAGTGAGCAAGCCCGATATAGAATATCCCAATTTCTGGGATATTGGGTATAATTTGCGGGTGTCGAGGAGCTGCCATCAGTATGCAGGACAGTCCTGGCAGGAACTGTCTGGAACTGGAGAGGGAGGCAAAAAAGAAAACATTTCTCCTTAAAGTCACCTTAAAAATTAAATAACAAAGCATTTACTCAGCTGTGTTCAACTTTTCCAATGAACTGAATACATGAATAAATCACTGATGTATGAAGCTCACAGAGCTGTTGTATTGGTATGATGTTAGGGTGTGTATCTACTATGACTGTACTGTCATAGAACAGCAGGCCTACTGGCAGTAGCTTTC
This sequence comes from Acestrorhynchus altus, assembly GCA_034509495.1. Taxonomy (NCBI): domain Eukaryota; kingdom Metazoa; phylum Chordata; class Actinopteri; order Characiformes; family Acestrorhynchidae; genus Acestrorhynchus; species Acestrorhynchus altus. Next base: position 15,432,070 of record CM067503.1, on the reverse strand, counting down.
CAATACAAAAAATAAATTGTTCTTTGCACTCAGTCCATGAATATGTAGCTCTCTCAATCCACAGATCCTGTGATCATCCAGGAAGACAAGCTTCACTTTACATATCAATTGAGATGTGATGGTTTAATTATGATATTTCTTTTTGCCTGGTGAATTCTTCATGTCACCAGAGAATAGCAATTAATCCATTAGAAACAACAGCTGTTAGTCAATATGGTGATGAAGACACATCAGATTTTGAGCACACACTAAGGTGGGTATTGTTAGCGTTGTCCGTGCAGCTGGACTGTGTAAAGGAAAGGCACATGCTGCTTCTGAACACTCTCTGAATGATTGATCCCTCAGCTAGAGTGTGTGCTTAACAACATTCACCACCAGCACCGGGGCTTATTCATCTGAGTGAATTGCATTTTAGGTTCCCCTCAAGTGCACAAGAGCAACATTGTCCTATTCTGCTTGTCTGTTCTTTAGGCCAAACTGGGTAGGTGGCCTGTACTTTAGCAGTGACTCAGCAGCAACTGACCTCTTATTAGCACTGAAAACTGAGCTGAAACCATAGATGATGGTGACAGCAATTTGTGACTGCCATAACCATAATGGCAAAAAGTTATATAAATACATAAATAAAAACTAGGCATATTATTAGAATAATTTAAGAGTTGAGATGAATAAAGGATTTCTGAAGAGTTAATTGTAAAGTATATACTGTAGGAAATAAATTGGGTACATATTGAGTTGGTTTCCTGGACAGGGATTCAGCCTAGCCATAGATTATATTTTTTAACACTTGAGAATTTATTGAGTATTTTAAGATACCATAGTATATATTCATTAGTATAATATATATATATATATATATATATATATATATATATATATATATATATATATATATTGATAGTATATAATTGTATTTGAAATATTATATATACACCTATGGTTTTCACAATCTTATTTAGAATCCAACATTCTAATCTTCCTTTTATTGAGGGCTTGTGATGTAAACATAAACTCTGCTTTAATTGTCTGGCTTATAGCACTCTGATACAATAACATTTGACATTGTATGACCCTACCCTACCCTACTATATATATGCAGACACTTTGAGCATAATGTAAATATATATATATATTACACTATGCTCAAAGTGTCTGGATGTTCTTCTAACTAGTAAACAGTTTATGTAATCTCACAGCATAGCATAGGCAATAAAAAGGGACTCTTTGGAAATGCTGCACATGAGCCTATGGCTGTACCCAATGCAAAGCATCAGCTAGAGGGATATAAAATTGCAGAGCTTTTTTGTGGAGTTCATAGTTGAAAAGGTGTGTGTCATCCAGAACTAATCATCCAGTATCAGTATCTGATTTCACTAATGCGGGGCTGAATGGCTGAATGGAATCAAATTTTTCATTCAGCAATGCTTCAACATCTACATACAGCAAAAGGCAATTGATTCATAATTTAAAGATCACAAAAAGCTATTTTGTGCTTGTATGACACACACAAAGAAATGTGGTGTGGTGATGTGTCATCAAAAGTGCAGATTTTTCTTGTTTCTATAGAAATTATGTCTTTCTTTTAACCTATTATCTCAACTTTCAGCACAGTTCTAACTAAACTTAAACCAATGATTTTTAGAAAATCAAAACCCAAGTGCAGTTGCAGCTGCTAAACTAAATTGTCAACAGAAATTGAAAACTGAATAAAATATTATTATATTATTATCTTTTATAAATTATATATGCAATAATATTGTTGCAGAATAGTAAGGGATTTCTGTTATTAATGCAAGCTATGTAAGAATCCATATCAAATGTTAAAATAAAATAAAAAAATCTCTTAAATACTGTTTCAAAAATACTTTTTGATGAATACTACAGTAATACTGTTTGACAAAAAACAATTAAATATGTATTATAGGATATTGATGATAAATCCTGAAATATATTTAATAAATTATTATACAATTACATATACTTTTAACTTTGAAATATAAAATTTAGACTATATAATTTGATTTGTTATGGTTAATCTGCTCATAACTTCATGGTAAATCAATAGCATTGTATCATTATACAGGGCTGTATTGTACAGAGTATCACTAAGACAACTAACAGTTGTCACAATAAGATGAAACTTCATTACCAACTTCCCCTGAGACGAAGAAGAAACCCAAACAAACCTACGGCCCCATCCATAAGATTATAGTTCAGCCAAACAAATCCAAATAATCCCTCAATCTGCCATTCCAGTCAGCCATGCACTCGTCAGGCTGACATTTGCAGAGTCTTTGCTCGCGGTGCCAATGTGTTATTTATTTATTATTTTTTTTAGAGCTTTGCTTATTAGAGCTGTTTCTTTAGCTTCAAGTGAAAATGACATCATGCTCAATATTCCCATTTCGAGATTTAGGAAGGTGGTATCAAGAGCTAGGTGTTGACATTCATCTGAAATGAGGCATGCTCTCTTTCCAGGATGTTTACCTGCACGATATAGAGACCAAATGCTGTAGACTAGTTTATGTTATCAGTGCAAATGCATTCAGTAAATATCAGAATCAGAATCAGGCTTTATTGGTCAAGAGTGTTTACAAATTTGGTTACACATTTCCTTACACTGTACATTATCACTCCATAAACATTACACACTTGGGCTAACAATTTTCTTTACCTGAATTCTACCACACCTACACAATGGGTCTGTTTCAAAACCTTGTGTGGTCTCTACATACACAGCCATTTATGGCATAGGTTCCACATCCATTTAAGCATTTATAAAGGCTACGTCACAGAGAATGACTGTTCATAAAGGAGGAAAACTCTCCATATCATTTTTGAAGTAAATTAGTGATTTTGGTTGAATGATTACTAGTTAGATCTTAACCACACAGAAGAAGCGAGGCATGAGCTTGTGTGTAATTTAATCCTGTTCTTGGTATTCACATACTGAAGGAACTCCAGTTAAGCTCTTACTCTTTTGCTAATTTCATACTCAATTCATATTTAGGTTTGCCTGTTCATATGACCATTCTCTCAGACTTGCACTTAAGTGGAAGGTTTTTTCTTAGGAAGAAAACAAACAGATGTAAGAAGAGATAAAAAGCAAATGCATTGAAAGAACTGAAATGGATGAATTGAACAGTCAATTAATTGAAATGTCAAATGTTTAAATACATTATTAATAATTTATTATTCAATATTTAACTGTGTTTAAATGTGTTTCTATCATATGAAATATGTCTAATTTCTGCCCATCTCCTTTCTCTTTTTCATCTGCTTCAAACTGAACAGTGTCTGCTGCTTCCATACAGATGTCATGCAGCACTCACCTCGGGTGTGAACCTTGGGTTGACTTCAAGGGCACGCAAAAAGATGGACCTCCACCTGGTCTTCAGCCAAAAGCACATTCAATTATAGAACGTGTTCTTGCATGATCCCTGTTGTAGACTACCCACTTTTCTCCAGGAATGATGAGGGTAATGGGCTATTCTCTTCAGGTGGGCATGTTGCCTGCTGGTAGATAGTACTGTGGTGAATGGCCCTCACATCATGTACTGACCCAGGAAAGCCTATGAAACATCCTCAGACTTTACTTGCTATTCACACAGGCTGCAGCTTCACAGAGGGGTAGAGCTACTGGTTCCTAAAACACTTTGAACAGAACATAGCCACCATATTTAGGAGTAAGTATGCTACACAATTTTCAACTTTTGGAATGATCTGTCTTATCACTTGTCACTTTAAATTACAATGTGTCAGAGGCCAGCCTAAAAAGGAATTGATAAACCAGTGTTTGACTCAACAATAATTATTTTGTAATGAACATACTGGAAAAGGAAATGCAAGAAACTTAATGTATATTTAATGTATTTAATAACAGATAATGACTACAGTTAATGTATTTATGTAGTTATGTGTCTTACTTTTCTGCATCTGTTATGTATACTTTGGAATTGGAATCCTCCTGAAACATAACAATTCATTTTATTACCTCTGTAGTGGACATAGGCCTGTGACCTATGAATCAAGTACAATTCATGCAATCCCAAGGCAATTTTGTGGGATGTTTGTCTTACTTTTATTCACCAACAAAATTATAAAGTATTTATAGGAGACAGTCACATTTGTAAGATTGTCGTTTTCAGGAGATTCTAGGCTAGTCTAATTTGTTTTTATTTGAGAATTTAGATATTTGTATGTTTTAAAAATGCACCTTACTTTTAATTATTATTTTTCTTTTTGCTTATAAGGACTAAAACACACTTTACAACTCAGAGAGCCTGTTGGACATCCAGAGTGTTTCTGAGCTGTAAATGCAAGAATTTTGATGAATTCATTTGACTGACAAGCATATTTAATAAGTTATTAAAAAACACTTGACATTGGTCCAAATAAATTAAACAAGAGAGAGCAAGCAGCCACTTCTTTCTCATTTTAATTTATAACCCAATATCTGGAAAGTTGAGCATGTACAGTGTGCAGAATTATGCATGCCATGGTTAGACGGGTAAATCTAAATCTAGGGTAAATCTTGTAATTTATGATATGTGTATCGTGTTTATGGGTTACTCTGATCCTGAATTATGAAGCTTAGAATATGCCATGTACCTTTACTGAGTTAAGAGGACTTTATTTTCAAAATGGTGGACATTGCAGCTTTCACATTTTAAGTGAAGAATCATTTGGGTTTCTGTTGCAAATAATCAAATTGTTTCTTTAATGGAAGAGTCTGATCTCAGTCCTCTGTAGTACGCAACAGAACTAACTCCCATTTTTGAACATTTCCATGCTCTGGGGAGCAGAGGGTTGAGTGAGGCAGAAAGTATTTCACTCAGAATTGTGGAAGTGGAGTCAGAGTTAGAGAAAACAGGAGATGAGGTGAAAGGTTGCTAGTCAACAAAGCACACAAGTGTAAGGTCAGAGGAGGACATGTCAGTGTTCTAGCAACCTGAACAGCAACAGAGTGATGACAACCACAAGATAAAAAACGTGTGAATTAGGCTTATGAACATAATTAGTCTTCCAGTGTGTGGAAAAGGAAATGCAAGCCTTATTGTACACACAAACAAGTACAGTACAACCAGTTAAATTACTGGTTCAGCAAACTAGTGACCCTGTTAATTTCTGTAATTAATAAAATGTTTGCTAAAAGTGCACTGCACTGTACACTCCTGTCTTCATAATTTATGGTTTAAGACCTGCAGATAAAGATACTTGCAAAAAAATGCTGTCCAGGACCACCAAGACCAATATAACTCAATGAAACTTTATGTGTGTCAATGTAATGATGATCTGTGCAAGTGATTTCAATATTAGAGTAGAAATATAAGTTTATTGGGAAAATTTTACAAGTGAAAGAAGGCTCTAATGCCCTGTTGGGCCCCTAGATAAAATCCTAGATACATTTTGAGAAATGGTTGGACATGAAGGCATATTGTTCCATATGGTATCCTATTGCACATTTGCCCATAAATGTTGCAGCTGGGCCTGTCGATCCTGCGTACTCATAGGTTACCAACTCATCCAAATAATGGTCCCATAAATGTTTGATTGGTAATAAATCTAGTGATTGTGTATACAGTGCATCCAGAAAGTATTTGCAGCACTTCACTTTTTGCACATTTTATGCTCCAGCCTTATTACAAATGGACTCAATTCACTTTTCCCTCAAAATTCTATGCACAATGACCCATGATGGCAAAGTGAGAAGTTTATTTGAAAGTTTGACAAATTTATTAAAACAAAAAAAAAGCCTATACAAATATAATGTACATAAAAATTCACAGTCTTTGCCATGACACTCAAAAATTTGTTAAATGCAATGTGTTTTCACTGATTATCCTTCACATGTTTCTACAACTTGATCAGATACACCTGTGGAACATTAAGTTGATTGGACTATTTGATTATTTGGAAAGGCACACACCTGTTTGTATAAGGTCCCAGAGTAGATAGTGCATGTCAGAGCACAAACCAAGCCATGAAGGCTAAGGAATTGTCTGTAGACCTCAGACACAGGATCGCATTGAGATACAGATCTAAGGAAGGGTACAGAAAAAAAGTTCTGCTGCAATGAAGGTCCCAATGAGCACAGTGGCCTCCATCATCCATAAGTGGAAGAAGTGTGGAACCGCCAGGACTCTTCATAGCCAGCCATCCAAACTGTGAGTGATCATGGTAGGAGCGCCTTAGTCAGTGAGGTGACCAAGAAACTAACAGTCACTCTGACAGAGCTCCAAATTTGCTCTGTGGGGAGAGGAGAACCTTCCAGAAGGTTAACCATTTCTGCAGCACTCCACCAATCAGGCCTGTATGGTAGAGTAGCCAGACAGAAGCCACTTCTCAGTAAAACATGACCGTACATGACAGCCCATCTGGAGTTTGCTAAAATGCACCAGGATGTAGTGCGCAGGTAAGCTGTTTTCCTTATAGTGGTGACAACAGTGACTGTGAAGCTTTCCATATTATTACACAAGCAGTTGAAGCACTCCATAGCAAAGGCAGGATTGAGCACTCATCACAAGGCCTTTATAGCTGAACCTAGCATAGCAGAACCTGGATTGTGTGTATGTACAGAAAACCTAACAACATAGCACCAAAATTGCTGAGCTAAGTAAAGACTGGCAGATACAATCACTGTCTAACAAGATCATTTGAATATTCTGTTTTATAAGACTGATAAGAGGTTATAATGTTGATACGTTAACACTCTGTAATAAAACATGTCTCGAGCTCTTTCACATACTGTCTATCTTACTATAAGGGTTAAAACTCAAAGAGGCAAGGTACAATGAGTTAATGATGATGATGATCCTCTGCATGCTTCCTGATCCTGGAGGTGTGCAGATTGAGCATGGTGTGCACCAACAGTCTCTCTGCAGATCTGATGATGTGCTGCGATTAGTGAAAGTCATTTGGTGGCAGAGCTGGTTCATACTGTGATGAAGGTGGTAACACCAACTCTATGATGACTGTGTGACACTTCTCTGCTATTCTTAGCCTGTGAGGGAGCAGGTGGTCCACTGGCACGTGAAGACTGGAACACTAAGAAGGAAGACTTTATTATGGAGGAATTCTGGAATAATGTTGTGAAACACTGTGCTCAAATCAAGGGAAAGGATTCCGGCATATGTCCTTGGCTGGTCAAGGTTGTGAAGGATGAGCCAAAGTCTTATATTCACCTGAAATTCAAACTGTAGGGTGTATTTGTATGCATCTTTCAAATGATTTCATGACTACATATGTTAGAACAATGGGTCTGTAGGCCCTTAAACCAGCAATGGTGGCTTTCTTGGGGATGTGTATTATTTTTGAGTGTTTGAAGGAGAATACTTCACACAGTTGCAGTGATCTGTTGAAGATCTGTGTAAATACATCTTCAGGTTAGTGTTAACTGTGTCTCTTGAGAACTCTTGAGAATACACATCTCTTCAGAGATATTCAGGTCAGGACTGGTTGGTAGACTTGGTGGCAGTCTGAGGTGGCGGGAAAGCTGAGAATGTTTCTACTGTGGTTTGAATGATGTGTGAAATGGAGAGATCAGATTATTCATCATTTTCTGGGAGTGTGGCTTCTTGTTGCTGATGATGATCTACATGATTTTCCTCACAGCAAATGGGCCATTGGGTGAAATCATAGCTTGCTACTCATTGCTTTTTAGTCTGTTTTGATTTCTCTGCTTAGAGTATTCCCTGCCTTTTTTTCTCCATTCCCGTAGGCCTCCTATTTAGACAGATGTAACTTTAAACACCAATGCCAGCCCTAGCATTGAACCAGGGCTTGACACTGTACAAAATCTGACTGACAGTACAGACAACAACAATATAGACAACAACATTTTCATACAATAGACAATGCAAACATTAAATTAGTATACATTTTAAAATTGAATCCTTATCTGCTGCATTTGTATTGCATAGTCAGTCACTAAAGAACATAAACATACACTGATCAACCATAACATTATGACATATAACATCCTTGTCTCTACATGCACTGTCCATTTTAACAGGTCCTCTTACCATACAGGATCGCTTTATTGATCTGTAACCACTGATGAAGGACTTGACGCAGTGCTTAAATACTCCAGCAGCACTGTTGTGTCTGATCCGCTGATACTAGCCCAACAGTTGGTGCCAGTGGATAATAGAAGGAAGGAACACCAGTGACATGAAAGATATGGGACGATAAGGATAAGGATTGCCCAACATGCCAGCTCTGATGGCAGACAGCTACAGGATGCAGGACGACATGCACACAGACTGTTAAAAAAGTCTAAATATCAGTCTAAATGTTTAATCATTTATTGTTCCTGGCAACTTTTTCTTCCTTTGAAATAGCACTGCAATCTGACACTTCCTTTTAGGTGCAACCATTTTTGATGGATCAAAGATGAAAGATGAAAGATCTTTATTTTTGAGGTGATGTAAGTAATAAGCAATAATATAGCTACTATTTAAGCTATTTATTTATTTATTTATTTATTTATTTATTTTCTCATATGATGTAGCAGGGTATCTTGCCCTGCCTTGTGAGGGTAATAACGTATAGCCTTACCTTGGATGACTGGAAAGTGAAAGGATCTAATCCCCCACCCAGTATGATCAGCCATGTTGTTCTCTATCCTGTTGTCTAACAATGGCTCGGAATACACTAAAATTGGATGTACAGGTGAGTTATCAGGTGATATCATGAGTTGGCAAAACCCAAAGTACTACTGTTACCTGCTGAGTCTGCTTACAGGCTTTGTAACTTTTCCTCCCCAAATCAGAACAGGACAGGTGCGATGCCCTCACTCCAAGGTAAGCATATGATGTCATTAAAAAATGAAATTAAAGAAACAGATGAATCCAAAAATAATGATAATTTTTATATAAAAATAATATGCTGAATGTTTTGTTTATATCTTGAATAAAGTGAAGCACTTTAAGTGAATTACAAGGTAAACTTCTATTCAACTTCAAAAAGAAAAAAAAAAAACAAAACAAAAAAAAAAACATTAAAACCCCTTTTTTTCTGTCTTTGAACATTTCTAGGTTTGAAACCCACATGCTTAAATCATATCCTGAAGTGCAATGGACTCTTGTTCAGCACAAACAAACAGTCTCTCAATTACACTCTTCAAATATCTCAGCAAAAACAAAAAATACAAAATAGTTTCCCTTGAGATGTGAACACTTAACTGCAGTAACTGGGTGTGAGGGCATGGAACAGCAGACCAAACGAATGCTCTCACAGTTAAGGTGGATGCAATCTCTCTGAACAGGCTTTCAGCTTTGAGTGTGAACTGAGCTACCAGCTATGAGGACTAGCTAAGCTTACCCTCACCTGCGAGTGTTTACTCAGTCCAAACTACGTGAAGTAACAACAAAATAAGTTCAGCTTTTAAACACAGAAACACACAAACACACAAAAACACAAACTATGAACGAAAATAAAAATAAAATGACTCATGTTCGCTTTCACTTCTAATACTGCAGCACCTGCAGTTCCTCACACAGTCAGTGTGAGTTTCGCTCAGTCCATACCAAAGTTGAATGCTTTTGCCATTTCACGCACTGGTTTTCACAGCTGAGCTTTACAGAGTCGGTTCTTGAATCAAATCTAATTTTAAATCAACTTAAAAAGTCATACGAACTCTTCAACTCTCCTCAGACTGAATCTGACAGAAACAGCTTTAAAAGCTACAAACTGAACTGTTTTTAAGAGATAAACAAAAGCCTCACACTCACGTCACTTTAGGAGCTCCCACTCTCTCTTCTTCGAGCTATTTTAGCCACAATTTAACAAGCAAAATTCTGTCTTCTGATTGGCAACATTCTATTTATAACTTTATAAATTTATGCATCTTCAGGATTTTTAACACTGCTTTTCATAAGCTATTAATTACTATGGATTTGGATGAGCATAAAAAAAATAAATAAAAACATTTGTATACTCTGCAATAATCCTCTTTGGTGCCATTATTTTTAACAGTGTACTACTGTAAATTAGTGAAATCAAATCCACCGGCAGTGTGGTACCTTCTGGTTCCCGATGGAATACTTCTTTATTTATTTGAGTTTTTTCTTCTTTTCTCCTGCACCCACAGGCTGCACTAAGCTGGCAGTCAACAACAGCAGCTCTGCAAAACAGAGTAATTACTGTCATAACAAGGGGCTGCATTAGAATGAAAATGAGTCCCAGAGATTTTGAGCCACAGCGACTAGCTCTGTGTGTATGGCAGAGGGACAGATGTGGCCATCTATTAAAGGTGTGAGCAATGCTAGTTACAAGGGCACACAGCAGAAGCCTACGCACAAAACAGAAACTGCAGGAAATGAAGCAAAGAAAGTATTGGTGGGCAGTCTGTCTGCTGGACAGACCCTCAGATTAAAAGATGGGGCTTACAATAAGGATCAGAACAAACACACAACCATGGAGGGAGAAGGAACATTTTGGACACATAAGCTAACAGATAGATGGACATGAACAGAAAGAAAGGGTATATAAATATTGAGGCTTATGCTGCCTCAGAAGCACACAAGGAAAAGTCTGAATCTGGAGGTTGTGTCATGAATGGAGTGGGTTTTAAAAGGTACAAGTTGTTTCTTACCCATCAAAACTGGCACTTGCATGAACATGATTTCCACAATGTGGAGAACATTGACATAATTATGGAAACTGGGATGCAATTCTGAAATGCACACAGAAATGTGCAAAATGAGAATTTACTATTATCCATTTTTTTTGCACCTGAGCTTTACTTTTAGAACCCTAAAGCCAATTATGTGGAGTGTTTTGTAGTTTCACATAATTTTACTAACCAAAACAGTAGAAACATATTTATAGGAGACACATTCCAGATATTGCTATTTTCAGGAGATTATAGACATCTCAGAAATCCAGTTGGGAATTGACCATCTCGTGGTTGGTGTAGCGCAACAATTGTTTAACATTTTATAATATTTGTGGTTGATATCAAATACTTAAATATTAGTTTCTTCCACTATGTTGGTTTTGCATACAGCATTTTAATTGTATAATGTATTACAATATTAAATAGCAAAAATGGATATTATAAGGGATTTCAAATATTTGAATGGTGCTGTTTCTGTTGTCCTTGTTGCAATCACAAACAACCACAAATTAACTTCAGACATATTGATTTTATAGTATGGACTGGTGAATAAACTGTCTGTCAATGTTTACATTTGTTTAATGATCAGATCTAAATGTATGCTGATTTGAAATAAAAAAAAAACCAAAAAAAAAACATTGGCCCGCCTCCTCTGAAGAAAAGAGTGATTTAAATGGGGGAGATGAGTGATGAAAAGAATGTTAAAAGATGGGCTTCTCCATATTCAGCATGGGTTGCTGCTCAATATCAGTAATTCATTACTCCCTAATGATAATTCAGTCCTAATGTTACACCCCAGGTGTGTGTATGTGTGCATGAGCCCTTGTGTGTGTTCAAGTGTCATGCGATTGTCATTACCAGTGCTTCCACTCAATTGTGGCAAACTGTTTAAACATAGCAGAACATCTCTGTGCTCTCTGATAGGTTCATTATCTTCTCAGTGTGAAGCTACATGGCCAGAATCATGCACTGTCATTTTTCAAAGCTGTTAATGTATGCATGTCGCAATAGAAAAGAAATATTAGGATGTATGATTATAATAACACTTACAGTGTATGAGAAACAGCAAACAAAATGAAGCTGGAATCAACATAATTAGAATACTATCCTCCTTTTAACCTCTAAAAGTGTAAAGTTATTGATGTAACATAAATGATTACATGAATGATTACATAGTTACACAAGGAATTATATTAACATTGCAATAACATTCTGTATCAACATAATCAAGCCTGTTCTTATTTATTTATTTATTTATTTTGTGGTTTGCTTTGATGGAAACAAATGACAGCATGCAAATCTTGTTGTTCTTTCAATTTTTTTATATTTAACAAAAAGACATTAATTGATTTAGCCACTAAATTATGTAATGAAATTACATACGTAAGTACTGTGCAAAACACATGAATGTAAAACTCTTTATTTTTTATTATTACTACTCATTTGTTCAATAGCATTACAATCAAATAAACAAATCTGATTATTATTCTGTGTGTTAACTCAAACATTATATATATATATATATATATATATATTTATTACCTATTTGAAAGCAATTGCGATCATGAATGAGTTTTTTAACAATATTAAGAAGAGATGCACTAGAATAGAAGGGTACAGAAGAGCTACTTATGTTCATGGTATGCAGTTCCCTGTGGAGATTTCTTTCTGTGGAGAGTTTCCTGTAACACCTCTACTAACTATGAATCCAGTCACACATGCTGCAGGTATTTATGGCCCGATCATCTTTGTCCAACAACATCTGGCGGAGCCTTAAATTACTACCACCTTTAATATACAAGGTGTCCAATTTTTTTGTAATATGCTCATGCATCTAAACATATTAGAATTAGACTATGTCACATTCCCTATCACCACATCAGACTACAATACCCAAGCATGCCACTGGTGATACCAGTAGTTTGGTAGACAATCACATGACACCCAGCCTTGAATTACATGATCTTGTTTAGGTCTCAATCACCAGAACACTAATCACCTGTGTTTCCCCCTATAAATACTGGTTTCTCTCAGTATGTCTTCCAAGTATTAGTCAGTTTACCTGCTTTACTCAGCATTTATGTCTATGTCTTGCTATTGTCTTTTTGACCCATTGCTGCCTTTTTCGATTTTCCCTGATTGTTCATAGTTTACTGATTACTGTCTGATCTTTCTACTACATCTTTTGCTATGCCCTCTAGTCATTGTTGGAACTCTAGAATGTGAATTTGGTCTGATATTGTTTACCCTGTTGCATAAACCCTTTATTTAACCCTACATTTTTCGTTTTCACTCTGCAAATACCTCACTTCTGTCTTCTGTCTATATATATACAAAACAGAGCTACAAAGTGAAAGGACTAACTGGGAGCCAAACAGGACAGATTCATGACAAGTAGCTACAAATCCAATCTATTTAAATTCTGAGAACAAGCTTTAATTACTGAATTCCTGCTGAAAGTTCTTGAACAGTTTTCCTTTTCCTAGTTTAAAATACATTCCAGAAGTAAGACATGCAATCAATGTCAAGTAGCAGAACTTAAAGCAAACCACCAGGTACAACCTGAAGGAAATGTGCAAAAAACATATCCAAGAAAATCTGAAAGATCATTTCTTCATGGGTTGTCATGGCCCTCACAGGAACCCTTAGCAGTCCTTTGCAATTTAATGATAACTAGAATCACAGCTGAAATTCTAATAGGACATTTAAAACAGCAAAATAGGAGCCAGGCAAACTCAGCTGTATGGGTGTATGGTTCACCTCGATGACCCAGCATTAATGAAGAAGATAGAGATAAGCAGGTTAAACAAAGGAGAGAGACAGAGAGATAAAGGAAAAGATGAGACATTATAAAGAGGTTACCATGAAATGGTGTTACATTTGACCTTTGTTCTTTCAAGTGGATTTTGAGAGTTAAATGAAGCCTCAATCACTGTGGATGAGTAGAATGGCCTTTTCCCTTCTTTAACACAATCTAGTACTTGCCAATGTGGGCATTTGTTAGCTAACCTAATTAAGCTGGCAGTAAGTGTTCTCCTGCAAGTGAGTCCAAGGCAAATCAAAGCATTTGTTAAAAAAAGATATGATTGATCACTTTATGTATCTCAGAGAATGTATGTCTAGGCTTCCACTCTCTAAACACTGGTAGCATTGTGTAATAACAGAGGCCTTGATAGTCACTGAACCACTGGAAAAAATTTAAAATAGTAACACTACTAAAGGCTACACAACACAAGCATGATCTTTCATAACAAGAAGATCAAGAAAAGCAGCCTGTATGATATTTGCTGGAATAAGCATTTATGACTTTATGTAGGTTTATATCAGTTGTCATTAAAGGACTATGTCCTTGTTATAAAGATTAAGAATGCTGTCCTTCTTTAAAGTGTGGACTTCAGGCCTCAAGGACATTGGGAACAGCTAAATAAAATGTCTTCATTAACACCTGCAGCAGGAATCAATCACCAAGAAACACGGAGTAATTTAAAGTATATTGCAATGGACTTGCAAAACAGAGTAATTATGCTTATTTTATAATTAATTAAGTGATTAACTTCAACCTGAAAACAAAGTATTAGTAGTCCAATTGTCTTAAGTATTTGAATGTTATAATTTAAACAAAAGCTTCTGATTTTATGCCACCATCTACCTGCAGGTGCAGAAAATAATTAAACAGTTCACTGCTGAAAAATCCAGTTCAAAATTAGTCTTTAATGATCAAGGTGGTTAAAAAGATAGTAATCTGATCAGGTTAGTCAGGACAGTTTGTTCAATTTATGATAACAATGGAATTAATCAATTTAAGAGCAGAGCTGCAAACAATTCTTACACATAATACACATAATGAACCTGATATACATTTTTTTTCAAACTTTTCTCAGCAGATTTAAAATTCAAGAATCAGGCCCAATGCTGGCATTTGTCTCATCTTAGAGACATTTGATCAGGGGCTACCAATCTTATTTGCAAAGGGTCAGTGTAGCTGCAGGTTTTTATTACATCCCAGCAGGAGCTTGATAACTACTTCAATTGTCTGAAGAAACCAACAGATTATACCAGTGGTATCAGGTATACTTGATTGGAATAACCGCACCACATTGGCACTTTGTGGCTAATACTAATGATCCCTGCTTAGACTAACTGTCTTTCTCTGAGAAAATTTCAGCCCATGTCGTTTTATAAAGCTGTTTCAAAAACTAGGACTTGCAGCTGGCACAACTGTCTAAACATTGGCTCTATCACTGGGAGAATGAAAATTTAAGCTCCATTGATACCACAGCAATCCATGGCCTTGAGACCAAGACAGCATAATTGGCCTCATTCTCTCTGGGTGGGTAAGATTCCCCTCACCACCAATACTCAGCCTGATGATAGCCAGCACAGGCATCTGTTTGCTGACATAACACAATTGGCAGTGAGTGTTCTATCCAAGCTCTTTGAGCTGTCCAATGACAGTGCATTAGAGCAGTTTGTGAAGATGCAGTGACAGGCTTTAGAGGAAGCCCTCCTGTGTTGTAGGCATCAAATGTGATAGTGGATACATAGCTGGAGGATGACATGGCTATAATTTAATTGGAAGAAAGAATTTGTAAAGGAATTTATGACTTAACGTATGGCAAAGTTGTATACTTTCTTTATCCCTTATTTCCTAAATCTAATACATTGTATTTCATGAGTCTCAAAAAGAGTTCCTCTACTGTTTGAAAATTGCTGACTAGAAATTGTGGCCATCATGCACTAATATCTTTATGAGTCAGACTTGTGTTTTAAACTACAGAATTGTTCACAGTTATGCTGTAATAATGATGGATCCCACTGTCCTTGAATTTCAAACAAATCCCAGAATAAGACTGTGATGAAATGGTGTAAGTGGATTTTAAGAACTTTCTTCTCATTGACAGCTTGTAAATAAAACTGAAAAACAAAAAGTAAATCCTCTTCAAAAGAAAATGAGTGAATGGTGTAACCTGTCAAACTTTATGTTTTTTAAATCTTTTTTTATTTTTTTAACCTTTAACTCTTAGAACCCGAGATCTGCACTTTACAGGCAGTTAATTGGTATTTTCTAGGCTTCATAACTCAGGATCATAGTAACCTACAGGATTCACTTATCACAACACACTACAAAACTAACACTATCGAACAGACATATGATGTCATGAAAATGAGAAGGGAAGGTCTGTTTGCAGAAAAAAAGTCCTACAAAGGGATAATACTGACAGCTGAATAATACTTTTTGGACTACTGTCAAGTATTTTGAAGGACTATTATTCTTAATATCCTGGTCATTTTAATCATTATAAAATTTCATCATATTGCTGCATTATTAGCTCAAACACACTCTGGATGAGGAATTGTTTTTAGTTATTTTAATTTTTCTTTTTTTAACATTGTTGTAAATTTGTAATCAGAACATTTTTATACAAATATTTAAATTCTTTAAATTATTTTTGACATCACAAATGAAGACAAATTCATGTATCCTAGGATCTCCTGAACATAACAATATCTATATACAATTTATTAATTTATTTAATTTTTTGAATAAAAGTATGCCAGACTGCAAAACATCCCCAAAAATTGTAAATTGCATTAAAATACCAAAAGATACAAAATACAGCTGTATGAGAGTGCAGAAATATTAAGGGCAATTTCCTGGTGTGTCAGTAAGAGAGCACAGAATGTACAAGTTGAAGCATGCGGACAGAGGAGAGCTGCTAAAAATTGCAAACATCAGCACCAAGAATTCATAGCACATCCTCATCCAGTCACTGATATCCAAACTAGCTATTTTTTATTCATTGGTAGAGCTGCTGCATGGAAATGCTTTTTATCCAAGTGTGTGAAAATACTAAATGTGGAATCAGATTACTGATGTGATAACTCCACGAGGAACAGTATTGGCCTCTCTTTTTGTTTGTGTATTTATTCCTTGCCATACATGGCTGGTTTCAGGTCTCCTGTTTGTCTGTTGTGGATGTCTTTGAGGCCACTGTTGCATATCACAGTCCAGCTGCTGACAAGAAAATGTTTACTACTAACACTACTTGGGTTGCTGGTTGATTCCTCCCAAAACTTTCCATATTTTTCATCATCTTTTAGAACACTCATCTCTGTAATTCTGCTGTCCAACCCACACATCAATATATTTGAAGATGTCCTCAGACAGGAGGTATAGTTGCGTAAATAGAGACATGCTTTCCGCTGAACATTATCTTACTCTGCATCACCGAAAAACATGTCTTTAAAAATCCTTTAAAATCTTTTATGTTGTAGAATTAAATGTCATAAAATTTGTATCATTTTTAGTAATATTACATATTTTCCTTTTGAACCAGTTGTTGTTTTAGTCCTAGCTGACTTTTGGCTCATCACTTATTACATCTAGCCTGCGAGAGTGCAGTAATGTCTCCTATTTTTCATGCGGCAAGGGCACCAGGTGGATTTTAAACACAATAGTTTGGGTTTTCTGAGGCAATGCACTCTGAGGCAATTACTCATGCATCTTTCTGTTGTATTTCAAAGCGCAACATGTCACATTTCCATTTCTTTCATACCAGTTTTCTTGTGCTGTTGTCTTCACTAACCTAACACCCCGCATGAGGAGAATGTTTAAGACGGTCTGAACACTTACAAATGAAATAAAATGAGATACACAAGGCAAAAACTGAACCATATCCATGAAACAGGTGCAAGTACAAAAATAGACAACTTATGTTTATGCTTTAGAAAACAGAATTTCCCCCTTGTATCATTGCCTCAGAGATGTAGGGAGTTGCTCTTGAGTCCCACAACAGCCTATATGAACTTCTGGTGAACTGCAACCTGAGATGAATGGCTGTATTGCAACTTTCAGTCAAAGTCCAGGGCTTTTCAGGACACTTCAACTTAATTGATTTAAACACTGCAGACAATTAGTCTTGAGATTTTCCAATGAAATGAACAAGGACAGAACACATTTATGTATCACCTCATTTGCATTCCAAAGCCTGGAACTCTGGTTCAGGATGATGAACGTCTTTAGTAGAAATCAGCAAACATTTGGGCAGAGTTTTTTTTTTTTTTTTACAAACCTGTGAATTACAAAAGATAAATATAAAAATGAGTCTTGCTGGCAGAAATGGCAACAAAATATATAACATTAACTTTTGTGCATGAATTACTGACATAGCCCTTACAAAAATTAAATGATTTTAATAAAATTAAAAACAAACCTAATTTAGTATAACCCTAATCCTTAACCATAAACCTAATCTTTACCCTGACCCTATTCTTAACCAAAAAATCAAAACCTAACCCTTAGTCTAAACCTAACCAAAACCATAAACCTTAACCTAATCCTTTATTCCTAACCTTAAAACAAAAATAAATAAGCCTAACCTACTGTAATCCTAACACCAACCAGAAACCATTAATGCAAAATTCAAGCTGCAACAAATGAATGCAGCCTTCAATAATGACACATTTATCAGTCATGACCCAAAAATCTTCGATTTTAGGTTGACTTGCAAAAGAAATTGTGAAATAAAATGCTTATCCATACAGATTCAGACTTTGATAAAAATGGCGGAAACTGAAAATAGCTAATTAGAAAGCATCCATGCTTGAAAGTGCAAGGCTCAGTTACTGGTTGCAGTGGATGGAATGTTAGCTTGAAAAATACTCTTTGTGACTACATAACAAAATGAGGAATGTTGGCTAAATGGTGGTCACTATGAAGCCATTCAAACAAAACTAACAGGAAAATCTTGCCCAGCATATGGTGTCAAGAAACAAGCCATAGTGCTGAAATGCGAGAATCTTGAGAGGGTAAGAGTGGCCATTCTTTCAGAAGTTTTAAAGAAGAACATTGAGCAGACCTTGAAAAAACTAATGGACAAGACCTTTGCATTGAGAGGGAAAGGATTTTTTGAAACTCAACTCTTATCACTGATTTCAAAACAAGATGGCCTGCTCTTTTCAGGAGAAAAGAGGTAAGTCAATTCAGTTGTCAAGGAATGTTTGTTTATTCATCACACACCAAGTTTGTATGGATTACAACAGTGCCTCTGCTGTCACAGTTCTTTTTCAAGTTGGATCTACACTCTGAAAAACCTCTGAAACTTTTGACAAAAGAGGAGGACTTCAAGGATGGAGGATTGTGAACCTTGTGGTGACCATGACACAGGTAAGCACAGTCACATGCAACTATAAGAAATAAGGGTGCTTGTAAACAGAAGCATGGAAGGTATGAGAGAAGATGTAGAAATGGGTAGTGAGGTGGGATGAGAGAACAGGGAATAGAGAACCTCTGCTACAAATAGTGATACATGAATGATTAGGAAATAAAAAATTACATTTGGGAATTCCAATAATATCATTAACCATAACACCTAAACATAATTCTTACTCTAGCCCTAACCTTAAAATTACAACTTAAACATAACCTCTACTCTTATCTTAATCTTAACCATAAAACATAAATCTGATTCTTACTCTACCCTTACCCATTAAACCAAATCTTAACCATAAAACATAAACCTAATCCTTTAACCCTAACCTTAACCAAAAAACCTAAGCCTAAACCTAACCCATATTCTCACACTAATCTTAATCTTAAAACTTAAACCTAATGCTTACTTTATCCCTAACCTTAACAATAAAACCTAAACCCTACTCTAACTCTATCCTTGACCATAAAACCTAAATCTAACTCTTACTATAACCCTATCTTCAACCATAAAACCTAAACCTAACTCATATCCTCACACTAATCTTAATCATAAAATTTAAAGATAATCCTTACACTATCCCTAAACCTAACCACAAATCCTAAACTTTACTCTTACCTTAAATTTAAACATAAAATGTGAACCTAACCCTTACTCTAACTTTAACCTTAACCACAACACCTAAAACTGACCATTGCTCGAACCCTAACAAATAAACCTACACCCAACCTCTCACACTAAACCTAACCAAAACTGCAAAACCTAAAAAAAATCAACATACATCTAAATTTTACTTTAACCCAAAACTTAACAAAGTAACCTAAACTTAACCCTTACTCTAACCATAACCTTAAACATAAAACCTAAACTTACCATAAACTATAAACCTTACACTAACCCATGGGTGGGCAACAGAGGCCACAGTCCAGCACAGTTTGCTGATTCCCCTGCTTTAACAGACCTACTAAGCTTGGCGATAAACCGGTCAGTTGAATCAGGTGTGTTGGAGCAGGAAACAAAAAAACCGTGAAGGAATCTGGCACTCTAGGACCGGAAGTGCCCATCGTTGTGCTAACCCTTGACCATAAAACCCAAACCTAACCCTTACTCTAACCATAACATTAACCATTAAACTTGACCATTAAACTTAACCATTTGAAACTTAAACCATACTCCAACGCTAGTCTCGCTAACCCTACTCTAACCTTAACATTAAGAATTAAATGTAATCCTAACCTAAACCTAACCCTTACTCTAACCATAACTTTAACCATAAAATTTAAACCTAACCTAATCTAACTGTAACCCTTCCATACAACTTATACTTTAACATATGCTCTGCTCTGTCTTTATGAATTTGTTCATGTTCCATTTGGGCCAAGTGTTTGTGCTTATATTTGGTTTTGTTCATGTGTCTTGTTCCTCATCCATCTTCACCAGGTGTTCATTGTTTCATGCACTGCCCTGCTTGTTACATTTGTCAGCTGTTTGTCATTTATTGTAGTTATTTTAGTCCTGTGTTTGTTTCAGTCTTTTTCTAGCCTCTGTCATTATTAGTTGTTATATGTATTTATCATCCTAGACATTGAGATATTGATAATGGCTTTAGTTTCATTATGCTCTTGGAAGCTTGTTTCTGTTATTTCTTTGTGGAGTTTGTATGTTCTCCCCGTGTTTGTGTGGGTTTCCTGTGGGTACTCCGGTTTCCCCCACAGTCCAAAGACACGTGCGGTAGGTGAATTGGTGGCTTGAATTGGTGGCCCTTAGTGTGTGAATGTGTGAGTGTGTGTGAGCCCTATGATGGTCTAGGGTTGTTTCTTGCCCTTGCTCTCAGAGTTGCTGGCTGGGCACCGGCTCCCCCATGTCCCTATTCAGGAATAAGTGGTATAGAAAATGGATGGATGGATGGACTTTCAAATAAAAAACGTTGCACATAATTCCAGCATTCATCTGCATTCATGACAAACCTAACCTACTCTAACCCTTACCTTAACCATAATTTCATTAGATAGGCTTGTGACCAATTAGGATAGACCCAGGCATAGTCAGGCCCACTTGTATTAATGCACTTGATCTTCAACTACTTATCACAATGTAGTCGAGACTAGACGAGACGAGACGAGAGTTCTCCAACACATTGACCTTAAAGTTAAAGTAGCATTTCTAGCAGTGTATACAACATTCTATGACAGTCCCAATGATACTCTACTGACCTGTAATATGGAATGGCTTTTCATGCTGCTAACTGCACTATTTAACTTTGGTGAAATGACCAGAACATGGTGTATAACCAGAGTCATATTTGTTTAAAGTCCTGTACTCTACCTTGTCAGGCCGTATGATTATTTTGCTTTCAGTGATCACTCAGCTTGTTCTTAAATGTGTGTGTAATGTGTGTCCTTTAAGGGTGGCACAAATCACTTAAAGTTCGCCTCTGGACAGTAGAGGGAAAATGGAAATTCTCACATAATGCTGCTTCAGGTAGCGCACCTCAGTTTTTTTTTCTTTGTCTGTGACTGGGAGTCTAAGAAGATACTTCATTCACTGAAAACTGGCAGCCATGTGGCAGTGGGGGTCCAGGAAAAGTTATGCATTAATTGTCCAACTTAAAAGCAGTAGTGAAAAAGCTGCTAACTTGAAATTTGGGTTGGGTGCCCTGAAGTTAACTCATAAAAACTATGAACTACATTGCCTTAAAATTTAAGGTTGCAGCAACCGCAACAATATTTCCATTTTCAAGTGCAGAAGATTGAAATATAAGTAAATCAATAAAAGAACAATGATTCAATTGTAACATAAACACAAATGCAACTGTATATTATACATTATTATAAAATTATAAAGTATTAAACCTAAATAATATTTATGTTATGACAATACAAATTTCAAAGTTATGAAACAATACATTTAAAAAGAAAATTGAGCTTCATTGCACAAGCAAAAGCTGCATGGTCTATAAACTATACTTTTTTTCTGTTTCTGCATATTTTTTTTCTGCCAGATTATCATATGACAATGTCATGGTCTGGACTTGCAAACAGGCTCTTTGGCCATAGTGTGAATAAGTCTAAATGAAAATTGCCTTGAATTTAATAAAGTAAATGACAGTATACAAGACCAGTCAAAAAGTCTGGACTGACTAAATATATCATAGATTACATAACTTTTTATTTTGATATTAAAATCCTATCCATTAATGATTATTATATGAATACTTACTTATTAATGTGCTTGCTACCTTTACTTCTTTGAATTTCCTTATTGTGGGACTAATAACTGATTATCTTATCTTATATTACCATCTTTAGATCTCCATTACTCAGCTGATCTTTATGGTGGCTGTATTATTTGTTTGTATCAAATGGAAAAGGATCTATGGCAGATTCCTCTAAACACAGGATTTAGATCCACTAAATCCTCTTTACATAAAGAGAAATTCAAAATTTGGATCGTCAGTTGTATTGTTCTCTGCATCTGAAACAACCTTTCTCTCAGATATCTAAGTTCAAGATTTTGGAGTTTATATTTTAAGCATCTTTGTCTGACCATGTCTGCTGGAGAACTGAGAAGAAATGTGGAGAAGCACCATTTTACCATTCAGAGCAATCAGAACCAGTTATGACATCAATATACATAAAAAACATTTTTGTTTTTGGGGTGTGAAACACTTTAGGGTCAAAATGACCCAAAACATCATCTTTGTATATTGTACAGACCTTCTACAACACGTCAGTGTGACAAGTTCATGGCCCTTATTGAACTTAAAGACCCTTACTGGAGAATTTCATGGAGAAAAAAAGAAGGCAACCAATATTTCAGATGACTCAAAAGTGGAAATGGGTCAAATAGTCTCGTAACCAAATATGGGGTTTGAAATCACAGGAGTCATATTAGTCAATCAGTTATTGACTAATATGTCATTGCTTCCATGTTGTGCAGAAAGACTTTGTAATAAATTGTCAAGTTTTCAGCAACAATTCTTAGGTTTATTAATAGGCCATCAAAAATTTACACTGTACAAATTTAGCCATAATTCTCCCCAAGAAATTCAAGCCTGGTTCAATGCAGAGTGTGTGTTTAACTACAGCGGATATAACTAGCAATTTTCTTCTGAGTACAAATTAAAATTCAGCAGCATTTCAGAGGCCTTCATGCATTCCAAACATGGTGTTTCGATCCTGGATAACGAAAGACCGCTAAACAGGCCCAGAAATTTACCAAAGAAACCCAATTAACCTCACTTCACACAAGCATAAATGTGCAAATAAAAGAGCATCACATGAGGTGAAATTAAACCATTGGCTTGCTGGCCTTCACTTTCTCTGCTGCTAGGGATATTTAAACCTCTGACTTGGCTAACGATCCCAGTTTTAATTATTTCTGCAGTCTATAAGACAAGCATCTAATTGCCATGATTTTGTTTTCATTGAGTGAGACCTTGGGTAAAGTTCAGCTAAATCTATTCTAAGTTCAATACTGATAAACAGAAGGAAAAATGGTAGGCTTTCTGCTTCCCTCAAAGGTTACTGAAGCCTATATTTAGAGAAGTGAGAAGAATTTTAGGGTCTTTAAAATAGGTTTGAATTCAATAACATTTGTAGTTTGTAGTCGTCTTCCAAATCTCATTACAGTGGACAATACAGGGACAGTGAAAAGTTAAAAACGGCTACACTGCCATATATTTATTATGTCTACCTGGGATCTTTGTTTTTTGTTTGGTTAAATTAATAAAATATTGTTGTCCAAATTTTCTGTTGCATAACCAAGTTGTCGCTCACAAAACTGTTGGGATGGTTAAGTCAATGCTATGTCATTTTATTAGTGGCTCTAATGCTGCTAAAATCATGGCATGGTGGCACAGAATGGAGTGTGCATTCTGCACAGATGCTTGAGTTTCCTCCAGGTGCATCAGTTTCACCATGTGTAAAAACACACGAAGGTTTTGTCCTGCAATGGACTGGTGCCCCTGTGATTCCTAGAGGGAGTCATTGGGCAAGATAGAGCTAAGTGGCTAAGAAGTTGTATAAATTAGTTTACCCCCGTCACAGACCCTATAAAAGTTGTGGAAAGTTCCTATTAGCATTTTCCTTCCTACACTTATCAGTTGGAATGTCACTGAAGGCAGTTCTATTTAGTAGGATTCTTCGAATACAGCCAAGAAATTCATTGTCTGTCCTTCAGTAAACCTGAATCCTTCATGTGCAGTGGAAACCTTTTTTAAAAGACTGAAATACAGCTATAAGTATTGAGATGCTGCCGTGGGAGAGATTGTAAAGACATTTACAGAGATTAAATTTTTAATAAACATTTTTAAATGTACCATTCAAAACTGCATTTGAGATGCACATATAATATAGTTATAACATCAGCAGCTGAAATGATTCAGGGTCAAGGCTTAAACATGAAATGTATTGATATACCTTTGGACATTTTATGACTGACTGCTGCAAAAGAGTACCTGATGAAGAGCTTTCTGTGTGCTTGTCATCAGTCCAAGTTAGGATAACAACACTGTGTTCAAAACCCCATATTTAACCCTAGCAGTCCATAAAAGCCTGGAAATCCAAATTAACATCCTGTCAGAGCAGACAAATCTCAATATTGCAAGCTTACATTTAGTCAAGTAATCAAGGTGAACTATTCAGAAAGCTTACTCAAAAGCATAGTGAAGGAACTGTCTTTAGGGGAAATATATAAATACTGCTACACTTATCAGCATAATAGTTGAAACTGACTTTAAGACTACAGCTGGTTAATATGAGTCCAGTATCTCTATATAAAACATTCACTCTCTCATGTAAGCTCTTGCGCTCTCCTTTGGCTTGCCAGCTTTTTAGTTATAATTGCAGTTATTTGGTTAGACAGTGAGCAATCAAGCTTTCAGTTACAAATAAAAGTTGTTTAGAATACCATTTCTTACCTCTTATCTGGACACTAGGACCTTAGAAATACCAGATTTTCCAAAGAACAGGACT
This sequence comes from Acestrorhynchus altus, assembly GCA_034509495.1. Classification (NCBI taxonomy): domain Eukaryota; kingdom Metazoa; phylum Chordata; class Actinopteri; order Characiformes; family Acestrorhynchidae; genus Acestrorhynchus; species Acestrorhynchus altus. The sequence goes on along the minus strand of CM067503.1, from coordinate 15,407,264 downwards.
TAAAGAAAGAAAGAAACATCACAATTGTTGAATTGGCAACAGAGGGAGGAGAAATTAGACCTTTGGCTAAACAAATAAGCATGAACTACATTATGTGGTGAGAAACAAAACATCTAAGATGGAGAATAAGATTTTCAACAGCAAATCATCAATACGAGAGAGAACATTTTATGGAAGTCCTAGAGAAAACAAAGGAAAGACAGTCAGATGTACTTTCTCTGTTGCTTTTGCCTGTAAAAAGAACACATACATTTTAATCTCATTAGTGTTTGAATGGGAACATTATATCCTGTTCTGTGAATTACCAAAGAGGGACAATCTTACTCCATTTCTAAAGTTCAAGTTAGGGCCATCTGTGAGGCTGTTTACCTAAAGAAAATGTGTTAATGTCTGTTTTTACAGTTCATGGGCAGCACAGGTCAAAGGGGGCCAGTGACACATATAAATTGGGAAGCCCTGACATGCTAACAGCTTTCCTTATCAAGTGGTGTGTGTTTCTTCCTGGTGAGAACAAAATGGAAACCTCCTGTGATCTCAACAAAAGCATTTTAAAATACATTTTTTTCAGCCCTGGAATTTTATACAGACCTACTAGAAGAAGTGGTGGTGGTGTCCCTTTTGATCAGTTTTGTTTTGTTGACCAGGGATTTGACCAGCCCTTAACCAACTCCAAGTTTTCCCAGTGGCCAGTATTCAAGTTGTCCAAAGTATATGACCAAGGTAACTAGCAATGGAGAAAGGTGGCACAATCTCTTTTTTCTGCATGTGATACTAGGCTTATCTAACATTGCTACTGAGCATACAGCACATCAATTTAACTTCTAGGACTACAGTATAGCAGCAAAGTTCCTTTTTGTGCCCATGTTCTGTGAATTTTGATTAGCTGAGGTTTCTCAGCTTTGCCTGAGATCTTTATCCTCCTAGCACTGTTTAAGTGGCTTAAAGTCATATTGAACTTGGCAACAGTTGTCAAACAGTATCCAGTGTAGGGAGCCTTTGTGTGGTGAAGAGCCATCCACACACTTTAAGCTGGTGAGGCTTCACTTCAATGTAAACAAAACAAACAAAACAAAAAACAAGAAACAAAAATTTCTTCTGGGACACCTTAGATCATTTATCAGAACTAAAAAAAATGTCCCAATTTTAACAGAGCATTCTGTGGATGCTAAAGTTGTCTGTATGCTTGGATAAGTATGTTGGCAGCAAGCCAGCACTAGAGCATACAGGCCACTGAATGCTGCAGGGTATTTTAAACACTGCATTTAAAGTATGTTTACTGCTGTTGCTTGGCCAGAAGAATCACTTAACATGTTTGACATCAGGATTTTAGTAGTAATAGTGTACAGTGGGGTTACTTCTATTTTAAAAATGGAACTACCAAAAGGTTGGGAAACACTATGTAAGTGCTTATACAGAGACTAGCACATTCTATGGATTTGCTTCTTTAGTTGCATCTGGTCTGCCTTGCAACCCTCCCTCAACCAACAACATTCTAGAAATATGGTTGCTTCACCCACATTATTAACATAGACATGACCCATGACCCAAAAATTATACACCTCAAAAATGAATAATTGGGTGTGTATCAGTGATGTGTCTTCTGATTTTGTGTTGTGCAGTTTCATGAGTCAACACATTTAAATGGAAATGCATCTATACTGATGGAGCAGCATCAGTGATATGTATGTGTCTATGTATCTGCAAGTGAATCAATATGAATGATGGTATTAGTTCATGCTAACATTCAGATGAATTCTGCTTACCCTAACAGGGCACCTCAACTTATAAATTTTGTGGTAAAGAGATACATTATAGAATCAAGATTCTGCCAGTCTGTTCTACCAACTGTTAGGTGCTGTAGAACATAGATTTGATTTTCTCATGACAACGTTCCATGTAGGCCTAAAGACCCACAATATGAACACCTTAAAAATCAAACTGCTGGTGTTCAGACATCAATGGACTGATCACTTCAGAGTCCAGAGCTTAAAACCATTGGACATGTAGTGTTTATAAGCAAAATAATTTAAAAAAGCACAAACAATTGTAGGAAGTAGTACATTTTTGTCACAAGCATGTAGGGCAGATAAAGAGAGGTGGGCATATTTGCAGGGTTTATTGATCAAAACATGGGACTGAATGATGAAAAGCAGGGTTACAAGTAAGACACAGGTGGGAACAGGGCAGAGAAAGCATGGAGACAAGAGTAAAGCAAAACACATGCTAAGAAGCACATGGGGAACCCAAAATAAAACAACAGTGACGATGTGAATGGACTGACAGGGGAGCCAAACAGGACAGATATATGGAAGTAGGCCCCTCCCTAACATGAAACATGAGACATGACAGGGGACTGGACTCAGGAAACACAGAGAACCTGAGATAGGACAGGGGAAATATCAGATATGACAGGGGACTGGACTCAGGGCATGACATAGGCAACATAACATGGACAGGCAGGGTTAAACAAAAAAGAAATCTGACTGAAACATAGGTAAAGACATGGTTGGCACAGACATGCACATGGGCATAGACATACATTGGGACATGGGCACGGACTGAAACTGGGACACAGGCACAAAAAAGGGTACAGACATGGATGCAGACATGGGCACAGACATGTACTGAGTCTGGGACATGGATACAGATACGGGCATAGACATGGGCATAGGCCCAGAACTGGCTAAAGTCCCTCGCAGTGTTCCTGGAACCGGACTGGGCACATTTCTGTAGCCTGACCATGTGGGAAAATGTCTATCAGTTGACCTAGAGAAAGACGCAGCAGGCACTGCCTCCGATGGTGGAACAGTGTCGGTGGGCGCTACCTTGGACGCTGAAGATGAAGCAAAGAATGCTGGAGCAGATACGTTTGGTATTGCAGACACTGGAGCAGATACATCTAGCACCACAGACACTGGAGCAGATGTGGCACCAAAACTTTGGTGTTCAGGCAAAAGACTTCCCCATAGACACTGCAGCACAGGTAGCTGGCACTTCCATAGACTTTGGAGACGACTTAGGCTAACAGCCTGCACTTTATAAGGTGCAGTCCTCCAGCTAGGGGGAGACTGGAGTGTGCCACCTCTGTTACATCCTCCAGCCACAGGTTTTAGAGGTTTCCTTATTCCCATTAAGATACTCCCTCCTGAGAGGATCCACACCAAAGGACATGTGGTGGATAGCTAGTCAGATCCCTTCAAAACTTGAGAATCCTGCCATGTCCATAATAGGTGAGTCTTTATGTCAGAGCAGACAAAGAGAGGCAGATGTTCTCACAAAGTTTTGAGGATTTATTAATCAACCAAATACAGAAACAAATACAGAGCAAACACCCTGACATTAAACAAAAGACTCACACAGACCAACTGGAAAAGGGAACTTAAATACACAGACAGAAAGTGACACACCTGGGACTGAATGATGACCTGGGCAGAGTTATAAATGAGACACAGGTGGAAATGGGGATGGAGAAAGGGCAGAGACAAGACCAAAACTAAACATGTGCTAAGGAAAACATGGGGAAACCAAAACAAAACAGAACAGTGATGACATGAATAGACTGACAGCGGAGCCAAACACAAAAAATACCTGACAATTTTTGAATAAAATATGGTCAATGCATACAAATATTACACTTTTCTTCATATTTACATCTCAAATGAAGATAAATATGAGTAACCTATGATCTCCTCAAAATAACAATATCTGGCATGTGTAACTGTCCCCTTTAAATACTGTTTTATTGTTTTGGTAAATAAGAGTATGTCAAATTATGGAAATATTCCACTAAATATTTAGGGTTAAAATATAGGGTTTTTGACCTAGAACATCTGCAGAAAACCTGATAAATTGATAGAAAGTCTCTTACATAGTAAAGGTTGACACACTAACTACTAAAATATTTTTTGCAGCCTCTCTGTAATTTTCTTTTCAAAATATAAATATATATTTATCTTTATTTTTTTTAACCTGGTGAAAAATGAAAATTTGTGCTCAATGACCTTTTTGACTGGAAATGAATTACATTCAGGATAGTGTACAGCTCTTCCTGAATATAGAAAAAGTTTAATGGTGTACAACTCAAATAATAAAAAGAAAAGCATAATACACTGGACACAGTGTAAAGTAAAGGAAAGCCCTAACATACCTAGAAAACAAAATGTTACAGGGCCTTTTATTTTGTGTCCATGCCTTTGTGTGTGTGTGTGTGTGTGTGTGTGTGTGTGTGTGTGTGTGTGTGTGTGTGTGTGTGTGTGTGTGTGTGTGTCTCATTTAAATAGGACAAACAGAGGCGGCCACGATGATAGGCGTTTAAGATTCAGATTACGTTAGCTGCCACCCCCAGGGAATTGTATGAGGTGGCATTATGGGGGAATTAATGAAGTGGGCGGTGCTCTCAGCGTTGTCTCCTTGGTACCTAGTGCTGCATTATGTATTATTATGATGACTTAGTGTATGTTTCTATGCTTGTCAAGCCACGCAGGAGGAGAACTGAAATTTTTAATGATGAAATTTCACATCACACACACACACACACACACACACACACACACACACACACACACACACACACACACACACACACTCTCTCTCTCTCTCTCTCTCTCCTACTCTCTAAGACTTCAGAAACTTTATAAAAGTTCTGCTTGGCTGACTGGGTGTTTTTTGTTTTTTTTTTCAAAATGTTCCACAAATTCACCCGAACCCAAATATAAAGACATTTTTCTAATTGATCAAACCATATTCCTCACAAAGGTTGTTCCTACTCAATTTCTCATTATTTGAATCCTCACATTTATGGTGACGGAATCAAATTATTGAAATGTAAAACAAAGTAAGTTTATGTATTATTATAATGTTAGCAACAATAGGAATTTGGGGTTATATCAACCATGCAAGCATTATCATTTTATTAGCTATTCAAAGTGATCAGAGTGTGTGTGTGGTCTGAATGTCTGCTGAAATAGATGTGTTATCAATAACTAGAAAAGTGAATTACCTGAAGTGCTACCTGAATGATAGCACATATTTTGTGTTTCTCAGTTATAGGCAGTTAATAGGCTGTTGCAACATGGCCAGTAGGGTGAAACTCTTTTGGCTACATGATTGCTATGGTGTACAAGGTGGTTGTTATAGTGCTTCTATAGTGTTGCCTGGTGAATGGAGTTGCTTGATAGATGTGGCATTGCTAAAAGGTTGCTATAGTATCCAAGGTTTTACAAAGTGGTTGCTCATTAGTTGCTATTGTCGCTATGGTATTACTGGTGGTTGCTGTGGAATCCCAGGTGGTCACTAGGGTGTTGCCCAGTGGTTCCTATGGTACTCCATGTGGTTGGCTGGGTGTTGCTAAGAAGATAACTTTTGTACTCCATTCATTCCTATGGGGGAAACATGTTGCTATGTGAAAACTGTATTTCCAATTTGAAATGTATACAAAACCAAATCTCACATTCATATTGAACAATCTGGTTTTGAAAAATTTGGAATGATGTCTATATATCTTATAGACTGCCACACAAGATACATGATAAAAAACAAATAAGAAGAAACAGAAATCCAAGGTATGACTGTGTAAATATACATCACCTTATACAATACCTTAGTCCAGTTCTGTGGAATGGCCAGTTTACTTTCTTATACTATTGTTGGTATGGAATAAAATAATATAGTGCTTCAATGTGTTGAGATACCTAACAAACCAATGATCTCATTTTGTTATTTCTCAATTATCACAATACTCCAATATATATTTGGAACACACAAAAGGGCACCATATTTTCTAGCTTTTCATCTTCCTTCTGTAACAGGAATGACATGACTTAGCAATAGACACCTGGTGCTCAGATGTTAATAAACACTCTGCTTTGCTCTAGCCAGTGGTCATATTTCACCTGCAAAGTTTCACACTAACCTTGTCCACTGGGCCTTGCTTCCACACAGAGGTGAGGGTCATATTGACATCTGCAATTCAATTTCACGTTGTCTAGAAAAGAAAAAAAATATTGTGAGAAAAGGTGTGAAATGAGATTCAAACACACCTCGCTCTTGTCCTTGTCACTCTTGATCACATCAACAACAGAAGGGAGTTAGAGAGAGTGGAGTTTGGGAGGGGGGAGGGAGAAAAAATGAAAAGGATTTGGCTAATGTTTTTCAATGGAGTAGGTGACCTTAGAGCCATTCAGTGTGTCCTCAAGAATGTCCATGTGATTTGTAGACATGACGTTCACTGCCCAGATCCTGGACGTAAACAGTGAACCAGTAAAATTGAAAGAAATTTGGACATCACAGGACACTGCATAGATTTTATGAATGTATTAATATTGCTTTCTTGGACAATTATTAAAACACCTACAAAAAAGGATCAAAAGATCATCTCTTTATCATATCATAAAGTTAAAGTACTGTATGTATGTGGCCACCATGCATTAAAACACGTCAGCAAGGCACCCATTGTTACTCATTTGTACTCTGTGTTACTCAGTGTTGGTAACATTTAATGCATGGTGACCCATATATATATATGGACATTTTCCTGGCCAGTCTATATAAACTTACCTACACAGTTCTAATTTCTCAGGAGTTTAATGCACATCTGAGAAGGAAGATTATATGTTTTATGATTAAAATAGGATGTCTCTGGAGACCATTTAGACCATATAAACAACTGCAGGTTTATCAAGATTATCACTTCAAACAATTGTATGGAAGATATTAGGTGGCATAACCAGTTTGGCAATGTCTAAAACACCCAAATTTTGAGAAGAACTTATAGGCCTTCCATGAACTAAAAGGTGCTGAAAAACTAGTGTCAGAGTCTACAGTAAAGTGAATTTCTATCAACAAGGAATGAGAGTAATAAGCTCCCATGGGTTTTCTTACCACTGCTATGCTGGTGACACTCAACTAATCCTCTCTTTCCCATCTTCTGACATTCAGGTTTCATCTCGCATCTCAGCTTGCCTCAATGACGTCTCATCATGGATGAGCAAGACTAAACTGCTATTCATTCCTGGAACCATTGGTCCTCACCCAGATCTTACCATTTCCTTTGAGAACTCACTGATCACTCCATTTGCAGAAGCACAGAGCCTTTGAGTACTTGTAGATGACCCTGCAGCAAATCTGACTTGGTAGATGCAGATTTCTCCTTTAAAACATTAGGAGAATTCATCCTTTTCTGTCTAGAGAGGCTTGTTCAGTCTCTTGTCATTTCAAGACTAGACAACTGCAACTCCTTCTAGCTGCCCATTCCATGTGGACCATCAGGCCCTTGCAACTCATCCAGAATGCAGCCGCATGACTTAATTTTCAATGTTCCCAAGTTAAATCCTGTATGTAAATTTCTTCTGCAGGCACCTCACTGGTATCAGGTAGCTGCCTGCATCAGATTTAAAACCTTGATGCTGGCCTACAAAGCCAAAAATTTGACCAGCCCCACCGTACTTGATGGCAATAGTCAAAACTCAGTCTGTTCCAAGAGCCCTTTGAGCATCAAGTGCAGCTCAGTATGACCCACCATCCCTCAGGATGCAAGTGCAATAAGCATCTACAATGTTTTCTGTTCTGGCACCAAAATGCTGGAACGAGCTTCCCTTGGGAGTCACTCACTGTCTTCAAACACAGACTTAAAACCCATCTCCTTCAAGAACATTTGCACAAATATTTCATTGTCCATTAGTGGAACATAAAAAGCAAAACTGCCATATATATTAAGAGGTACGGAGAATACAGCAAAGCTACAGCATGCAGCTTGTCTGTGTTATGGAGTTACTGAAAAAGAAAGGTTACTAACAGGTATAGAAATTATAATTCTATTGTTCTATGGTGAAGATTGGGTATAGGTTAAGTGTTTGGATAACTTTAAATCAGAGTTATGGTTACAGTAAGGGTTAAGGTTATGTTAAGTTTAGGATTCAGTTGGGGTAAAGGTTATCAAAGATTAACATTCTCTGTTCAAATTGTTTGATATCTGATTGTCTGTGTTTCATTAGTAAACAGTGGTTGTAGACCAGACTGAAGAAAAAAGAAACCCATCCATCCATCCATCCATCCATCCATCCATCCAACCATTTTCTACACCGATTATTCCTGAATAGGTTATGCACCTGGATAATATGCATAAGGAAACAACCCTAGACAGGGCGCCACCACTGGAGGTGGGCCCTACACACCAAGGACACACACTTTAGAGTCACCAATTCATCTACCCACATGACTGTGGGGGAAACCAGAGTATCCAGAGGAAACCCACACAAACATGGGGAGAACATGCAAAACTCCACACAGACATTTCCCATAAGTTATTATTTCACTTTTACTACATTACTCCATTACTATTACTAGAGCATTGTTTCTGGCTACTGTTTCCATCTGGTTTTTAAACATATCACACAACACAGTAATGCTTATTATGAGACTCTAACTGCTGAAAAGAATAGAAGAAGACAAAGAAACAAACAAAAAAACAACAACAACAACCATATGTCTCTTGTTTCAATGGTGGACATGAACACCTAAGCCTTAGCTGAATGTTTGAGGTTGATATTTGACAATGACTGAAATTAACTGTTCTGTGTGGTCACATTTTTACCTAAATTGTCTATGAGCTGCATCTGTTTGACGTTTGAATGAAGTTTCAATTAGGTTTGCCCACCAGTCTCAGATGAAAAATAATGGGCAAATATTGTTGGAGGGCTTTTTCATTCGACAAATGTTTTAGGACTTTTCACTGCATACTGACCTTTTGGTGTGATAAATACACTTGACAACTGTAATAGACAACCATAGAAGTGTGAAAATACCAGGCAATGGCCAGACATTAGGCAAAATGAAAATTATGTTTCATGAGAAATTGTCATAATGATAATCATTTTATGTGTCCATTGTACTGAGCTTATAGAGGCACTTATTCTAATAAGGAGAGGAAATTAAACTAGTAATCTATATTGTGATATTCATCTTGAGTAATAATTATGACTTGTGTTGATCTTACAAACCTCCTGTCAAAGAGAAGTTGGGGCTTTATTTAACAAAAGAGAATTCATGATTTTAAGTGTTCCTTTCTGATATGACAAGAGGAAGAAGCTGGCACATTAAGTGGGGTCATGGTTTTTATGCTCTGTAGTGAAAATTAAAATTTCCATGCATGATTAATCATGTACCTGTTGTCCAATTCTGACCACTGATCATACTGATGATGAAAATTGAAAAAGTTTAGTAATACAATATTTTGTTCTTTAATCAGTTTAGGAAAACAATTAATTAATTAAGAATCAGGAATTTGCTATGCAAATGTTTCATGATACATTAAAAACTCGTTTAAATTACCTCTAAAATAAGTAAATATAAACAGTCCAATTACTAAGTTGATGTGTGGTTTGTCAGGCAGTCTCTGTCACCGTCTAGTGGTCAGTTTATGTCAATACAACCCCACTAGAGTTTACAATATTTACAGCTGTGTTCACAAGTGGACACAAATGTCATGTCAGTAGTGGGCTGTCAGGTATTTCGTTGAATTGTTCTTTGAATTGCACCAATCAGCACAGGGTTAAAATGATACATGATGGTTAAAACCTATACATCATACACATTGACCGCCACTAGCCAGCAACATGCTTTCGATTGTATTTAAATGAGACCAACACAGGGGATCAGTTAATTGGTGTACACCTATTTCAATATTCAGTGAAATAAGGACACAAATAAAGACAGAGAAATAGTTTCTCAATATATAAAGGCTAAACAGGTCTTTTAAAAAATATGTAAAATATAAAACAGAAATGCAAATTTCTTTATGAAGAATGTCTATACACCCTCATATTTATTATTATAAAGCAGTAGAACATGATTAGTGCTGCAAAGCATTATACTGCTGTTAGAGAGGACTTTGAGGCTGTGTTATTTAAATCCCAGATATCTTGTCCATGACTTGAGGTGTCACTAATATCAGTAAAACAACAGAATGCACATCTTCTCAAAGCTGCTTCTCGTGCTGGAGATTTTAGAAGTATACACACTAAAAAATTGGGTTCTTTGAGGGTTTTTCAGTTAAGAAAATGGTTCTATATAGAACTATGAACCTTTTGTATGAATACAGGGGCATGAATACAGGGAATACAGGAACCGTTTGTGAATACAGTTCAAATATGTATGTAGACTTACATCTGGAGCAATGCAGAAAAAGAAACAACAGAAATAGACTTAAAATATTCTTAGTTCAGAAGATAATTTGTTCTGCTTTTTCACTGACAACCTTTTCATGTTTTTACTCAATGTTAGCTGTTGGGAACACACTGTAACAGTATGCAAAGTATGAAGATAAGGCACTACAACAGAATGTGATTTCCTGACTAGTCACCAGTTCCTGCTGCAGAAAAACATCCCCACAGCATGATGCTGCCACCACCATGCTTCATTGCACAGGTATTGGATTGGTGTCACATCCCCTCCAGTGATCTGACCTCTCCCCATTCTCCTGTGCACCGTCAGCATCACATGACGTGTACTCATTCCCCATCACTGAAGTTCTAATGTTTAACCTGTTCTCATGCATATATGTAAGCCTGCCCTGTTTTGGTGTTCGTGGCTGAGTTTTGCTTCTGGCTAAGATGTATGGTAGTCTGTAAGTTTATCCATGTATGACCTATTTTGCCAATTCCTGTCTTGTCCCTTTATTCTACTACTCCGTTTCTGTAATTTGATGACTTTTCTCCCTGATTGCACTCATTATGGTTGCTTGATCTGTTTTTTGAACTTGGACTGTCCAGATTTTGCCTTTGTTTTTTTTTCTCTTTATTAAACTGGTGTTTTTCATCTGCACTTGCCTGTTAGAATAGAATAGAATAAAATAGAACTATTCTATTGTGTTTTCTCTCTTGTCATGACACTCAGTGACATAATGCCTGGTGTCTTCCAGAAATGATGCCTGACATTCAGTCCAAAATGTTCAATGTTTGTGGAGTGTTGCAGAAATGATTGTTCTTCTGGAAGGTTCTCTCTACAGAGCAATGTTGGAGCTCTGTCAGAGTGACCATTGGGCTCTTAGTCACCTCCCTGACTAAGGCCCTCTTACATGATCATGCAGTTTTAAGCGGCCAAGTCTATGAAGAGTCCTGGAAGTTCCAAACTTCTATGATTTCATGGCTTGGTTTGTGTTCTAACATGCACTGTCTATTATTGGACCTTATATAAAACATGTGTGTGCCTTTCCAAATCATGTCCAGTCAATTGAATTCCACAGCTGTCCAATCAAGCTGTGGAAACATCTGAAGGATGATCAGTGGAAACAAGATGCCCCTGAGCTCAATTTTGTCTGTCATGGCAAAGGCTGTGACTATTTGTGTTTTTTATTTGTAATAAATTTGCAAAATATTCAAACAAATGTTTCTCACTGTCATCGTGGGATATCATGTGTGGAATTTTCATATGGAAAAATAATTTTAATGATATAACAAAACAAAATGTGCAAAAAGTGAATTGTTGTGATAGTGTCCACTACCTCCTTACTTCCATAGTGGCATCTGCAGTAGATCCCTGAACTTTGTGTGTCATTCTGACCTGACTGTCCCACAAGCTCAGTTGAACTGTGATTTAATGTTGATGGCTGATTTGATTGAGGCTTAGGCTGGTTCATGCCACATGTTCAGTCAGGTGCCTTTCTACCTTCATTGCATGTTTTGGATTGCTCAACCCATGGGCCTTAAACCTTAGATCAAGCAGTAATACCACTGTCATTATTCAAACACCTTCCACTCCTTTACAACTAGTTCAAAGGTAATACTTTATGTGCTTATCTCTGGAACCAGAATCACTGAAGCAGGTTAATCTGAAACTTTTGTTGGATCATTAGACAATAAATTTTGAATCTGATACTCTTTTCTCTCAAATGGTAGAGTTTTTAAAAGGAGCCAGATATTGGGTTACAGAGGAAAATGAAAAGGAGGGGCTGTTTTCTTTTCTTTTTTTTTCTCTTTACACAAATTTTCAGACCTATAAAGGTCTGTTTGGTTCCAATGTGCAGATGCCAACATCTTATAAGAAATTGTTAAGAAATTATTTGATGTAGCCTTTTCCACAAAAACTCTGGTCCTTGAATTGGTTCAGGTCAGGCCTATAAGAATGTTGGGTGTTTTTAAGTGAACCATCCAACATTTAAGCACCATTTTAGTGGAACTGTAGAATATGTCACACATATGTCACTAACAGAGGGCGTTGCACAGTGTCAGCAAATATAAGTGACAAAATGATAGTGCATATAGTCTACCTCCAAACATTTGTGTTGTTACAGACATTTGTCTTACTCAAAGAAGCAAACATGGATCAAACATCAATATTTGGCGATTAGATGTAGAAGACTACAACATAAATGTACTAATCCTGTTCCTGCTATGAACAAACTTTGCAATCCTCAATGGATCCTGTTTCAAGTTTGTGGAAAAGGGATTTCAGAGAAAACTAATAAGCTAGCTTGATTTCTGAGATCAACACCATATAAAAATTCTCAGAATGAATTGCAAACCTTTCATCCACATATGAAGCTCTGCTTAAAGTGTTGTTTTGATTGGTTATTCTCTGAACCGTATTTGTTCTGCCTCAGAGGCAGAGCTGCCTTCAGAACAGTTTAGAGTAGTGATTATTCAGCACAAGTCTCTCTGCTGGGTGGATGTGTAAGAGTAGAGTGGATAGCAAAGGGTTGCCAGCCTTCCTAAGAACTAGCAAACCTCAAAGCCACTCATTCAGCTGGTACTGGCTGTTTTTATTTTATTTTATTTTTATTTTTTTACATAAACCAACACTACATATATGGAAAATCCAATAAAATACATGCATCACAGTGCATAGACAGCTCAATCATTTACACCAACACACCTTAGTAATTTAGAGTACACAGTCCCTTTAGGCTGCTCTGTCAGTTAGGTTAACTAATTTTAAATGTTAAGAAAATATGAAATAATATGATGTTAGTGGATGTTATTCAAGTGTCTCTCCCCCACAGTTACAGCTAAAGCATTATTTAGCATGATTTTAATTTTTATCTCTCTATTTTCTTCTCATTTTCTGGTGTTTTTTCTTCTTTCTTTTTACACTTTTTTTTACACAAAAGAAGAACAAAAGGAGTGACTGCACTGGAGTTTGCCTGGTGGCATGCAGCGCCTTGGGGCATGGAAGCTTTGCTTCACCCTGACATTTGTCCTCTGGTGTAGTGGGAAGAGTCATCCTCCCATCAAGCTGTAACTGCACCTGAGTGAACCCAAGGCTTCCTCCCAACACCTCAGAAACTGCCTGAGGTGTAACAACACATTGCAGTCAAAAGCTGCACAACTGGACTTAATACGTACAGTGGGGAAAATAAGTACTTTAGTCAGTCACCACTGTGCAAGCTCCACTTAAAAAGATGAGAGAGGCTGTTAATTGACATCATAGGTAGATCTCTAAATCGTTATGAGAGACAAAAATATGTAGAAAAAAAATTAGAAAAATAATTTTGTCTGACTTTTTAAAGAATTTATTTGCAAATAATGGTGGGAAATAAGTATTTTAATAATAAATAAAAGTTCATCTCACATTTGCTGTATATCCTCTGTTGGCAACATAAGCTCAATCGTTTTCTAAGTCTTCACAAGGTTGGTACACACTGTTGCTGCATGTTGCCCCATTCCATGCAGATCCCCAGAGCAATGTGATGTTTTGGGGCTGTCGGGCAGGCAACACGTGACTTTTAACTCCTCCAAAGGTTTCTCAGCGGGGCTGAGATCGAGACTGGCTAGGCCACTCCAGGACTCTTTGGAAACGTTTCACGGCCACCTCGTTGCCCCTGGCAGTGCTTGGGATCACAAGGTGCTGGAAAGACCCAGCCACGTTTCATCTTCACGTTCGTTGATGGAAGGAGGTTTGCACCTGAAATCTCATGCACATGGCCCCATTCATTCTTTCATGCACACGACCAGTCGTCTGGTCCCTCTGGTAGAGAAACAGCCCAAAGCATGATGTCACACCCCATGCTTCACAGTTGGTATGGTGTCTTTGATGCAACTCCAGCATTCACTGTCCTCCCAAACAGGACGAGAGGCTGTGTTTTTACGAATAGTTCTACTTTGGTTTCATCTGACCATATGACATCTTCCAATACCTTTCCGGGAAATATCCAAATGCTCTCTACAAATCTCAGACGTGCTCGGGATATGGACTGGCTTATAGTGGGGACACTTGGCACTGCAAGATCTGGAGTCCCATGCCAGAGTGTTGATGGTAGCCTTTGTAACGTTGGGTCCCAGCTTGCAGGTCATTCAATAGATCCCTGTGGTTCTGGGATTTTTCTCACTGGTTCTTGGTGATCATTTTGACCCCACGGGCTGAGATCTTGCGTGGAGCCCCAGATCCAGGGAGATTAGTAGTGGTCTTGTAGGTCTTCCATTTTCTAATTATTGCTCCCACAGTAGATTTCTTCACACCAAGCTGCTTGCCTATTGCAGATTCAGTCTTCCAGCCTGGCGAGGTCTACAACCTGGTTTCCAGTCCTCCGATAGCTCTTCGTCTTCACCATAGTGGAGTTTGGAGGTGACTGTTTGAGGCTGTAAGAGGTGTCTTTATACTGTTAACGTGACTTCAAACAGGTGCATTAATACAGGTAATGGGTGTAGAGAGCCTCTTAAAAAAGAAGTTACAGGTCTGTGACAGCTAGAAATCTTGCTTGTTTGTAGGGTTAGATCAAATACTTATTTTCCACCATTATTTGTAAATAAATTTTAAAAGTCAGACAAAAATTATTTTCTCAATTTTTTCTCACATTTTGTCTCTCCTATAGTTGAGGTCTACCAAGGATGCCACTCAATCTGGCCTTCCCCATCTTTTAAGTGGGAGAACTTGCACAATTGAGACTGACTAAATACTTATTTTCCCACTGCAGTTAGTAGTTATGCCTAGTTGCCCTCCCCAGATACTTGTGAACTCTTGAAATAGCCTGAGAGAGGTAATAATTTCAGATGATCACTTCATCCAAAACACATCAAAGAACACATTAATTGACACCTGTTTGTAGTAATTAGAATCTATTAAATCAAGGTGGATTCTTATACTTTCAATTTATACTTTATAATTAAATTTCACTTTACTGAAAAAAAGAGATTGGAATGCAGAAAGAGTCCTTTAGGATCTGTAAAGAAAGAGAAAATGATTTATGCAACTAAATAAGCAGAAATGTTTACTTTTAGAACCGTAGGCCAATTTTGAAGGATATGTTGATAGTTGTTTTTTTTCTTCATTTGAGATGTAAAAATTCAGACAACGTAAAATATTTGTATGTTTTGACCAATTCTTTGTGTTTTTGCCTTTAAGGACTAAAAAACACTTTACATCTCAGAAATCCTGTTGTGTTTTTGAGCTGAAAATACAACTGAGATATTGCTGAGATATTTGTAATGATTAGCTTGACAAATATATTTGTAATAATAAAATATATAAATAATAATAAATGTTAAATACATGACAGTACTCAAAATAATATAAAAAAAACCCTAAATGTCCGTTATTATTTTTGTTATTAATGTATCAGTATTTATTTACTGATTTGTATTCTGAAATTTGAGCACTGTGTGCTAAGGAAGAGAGCAAACAGCCCCTTCCTTCTCATTTTCCTCTATAACCCAATATTCAGTAGCCCCACCCCTATCATGGATCAGTCAGAATCTGCAAGAAGGTTGAGTATGTACATGTGGACAGAGCAGTAAAAAACTCCTTTGGCAAATTAAACTGATATTTCATTCAGTTGAAAACAAGTAAAGACCTCAACAAAGGTTTTTGTTGGTAAATGCATTCAAATCTTCAAAGCAGTGCTCAAAAATCTAGCAAAATATATTATCTCAGCTTATATCTCAGCATGATGTCTTGCATTCTGTTCCTTCAGGGCTGCCAGTTCTTCTTTGATGCCCTCAGAACAGATTTTCTTCAGCCCCAGATCTAAGCAGCCCTTCATTGCACTGGTAGATACAGAGTGGATTGTTCTGCACTGGTAGGTCTGGGTGTTTGAGGGGCACTGGTGTGAGGCATCAGGATAGCCGGAGGAGCACTCTGAGGGGATTCTGGGGGTCCATGGGAGAACACGGCCCTAAGTTAATTATGGCCATGCCTGGAAATCCCAGTTCTGGAGGGGACATTGTATGGAGTGAATGTTGAGGGACTCAACATGGGGGTGCTTGCAGCTGAGGGTCCCTGTAGGGAGTTGGTAGATATTGAAAGTCTCAGTGTGGGAGTGCTTGATATTGATGGACCTTGGGGATCTCACTGCGGGGGGTAGATGTTAATGGACCAAGATGAGGTGTGTGGAAAGTTGAAGTCTGTGAAGGGTGCATACCACAGACATCATTGCTCCCTGGGACTTCCTCCAGCACTTCTGATGGTAAAATACCCAACTGCAAGAGTATGTCCAATTGTGCTTTATTGGACTCCGGCTGCTGATGGTGAAACAGCATGATCCAAGACTCACAATCCTGGATTATAGAATTAGCCATTTTTATTTCATTTAATTGTTAATGATTGAAATGCAATTATGTAGAAACCAGTAGTGTAAGGAGCTAGTTTTAGGGAAAATTACAAATAACAAAAAAATACCCTGAATACAGACAAAAGGAGACTCAAAACTACAGTGCAAACATGTCATATATACACACATCTTACGTGCAACTTAAACTCCAACTCCAGTTCAGACTATATCCACTTGTAGTTTGCACAGCAGCTGTGTGACCACTGCATCAAGACCACAATGCCATTGGAGGGACAACTGCAACAGGGCCACATGTTGGTTGAGCAGAGACTCTGGGTTTTACTTACTTTAACAAATCCCAGCATTAAAAACATTTTTTATGTTACCTGTTCAACAGGAAAACATTCTGGCTTTAAGCTCGCAAACTCCTCCATAGGTTTCTCCGCTGGCTGGTTAAATCTAGTTGAATTCATCCTTAATCCATACTGGGTCTTTAGGGTCAATGCTCTTTCTATTTCTGTCTTTCTTTCTGTCATTAACAGTGCAAAGAAGCTAATATCTCTTCAAGCACACTGTGGCTGTGACCAAAATGGATCCCTATTCCCTCATTAGTATTTCGGTATATAGAGATATAAAGTTAGTTTACTAAGTATATATTCATTTACATAGTAGTGGTAGAAACATTGAATTCAGAATCTTCCTCATCAGCAGTGCTTGTCAGCATTGTTTAAGCTCCGAACTCACACATGAGTCTTCACCCTGTACATGGCAGACTTCTGCTACAACTCAGAGCTGTGTCACATCCAGAAGTTTGCTGATGATACAGCCATAGTTTGGTGTATCAGGGATGATAGTGAGGAGGAGTATCAGAGTCTGGTGAGGGACTCTGCAGCCTGGTGCCACAGGAATCATCACCTCAGCTCAACACCTGTCCTGTTCTACACTGTGGTATGCTGGGGGGGCAGCATATCCAAGAAGGACACACACAGGCTGGACAAACTGATCAAGCGGGCTGGCTCTGCGGTTGGCACAAAGCTGGACCCTCTGGTGTCAGTGGCAGAGAAGAGGACTCTGAAAAAACTGCTGGACATTATGGACAATGCCAGTCACCCTCTGCACACTGTCATCAGCCACCAGAGGAGCCTGTTCAGTGAGAGACTGCTCCTTCCCAAGTGCAGGACCAACAGACTTAAAAACTCTTTTGTCCTGCACGCCATCAGACTGTACAACTCCTCTCTGGGGGGGAGGAGTGCTAACAGGAGGATGGAGGATGGGAACAGGTAGGAACCGATCAGTAGGAACCGACCATCACAACCCACAACCACATCTGGACTTGGTGCAATACACAGTTCAAGTGCAATAATAATAATAATAATAATCCATTGGACTCCTTTTTCTTTTCTCATGCACTATATATATATATATATATATATATATATATATATATATATATATATATATATAAGTGGTATTCTTTATACTCTCTATATAGTATTTTCTTACTAAATTATGCTTCTCCTTCTTTTGTACTTATGCTGCAGCTGGAACCTTAATTTCCCTGAGGGAACAATCCCAAGGAATCAATATAGTTCCTATTCTATCCTATCCTATCCATGAACTGAATTCTGATATTAAAGTTAGTAAAGCTCTGTAATGTTCATTGAATAATCCTTGATTATGTTGCTTACCAACATAAGCCACACATTAATTAACTAATTTTATACAAGAACATATCTGAACTTCACAGCATCCAGTGACTCATAACTATCACTGGCTTAGGGGCTGTTTGAGCAAACATTGTCAGATCCATTCGTTTCACTGAGATGCTTAGTAATGAGACTCTCAGTTGCAGTCTGGTCCATATTCAGCTCATGTAGCTACAATGTTTACTATAAATTACCAGTGAACTGTGGGAGATTATAATACACTCAAAATCATGTTTGAATTCCACTTTATGATTCAGACACTCAGAAAATGGCTGACATACTCATTAGTGCCCTTAACAGGGATCCATTTCGGTCACAGTTCGTGTTTAAATGTCAGTCTGTGTAATGGATTTTGCAATGCCCACATCAGTACACACGCACTGCACATGAATGTGCCTGGATTCCTGAAGAAGAAGGGAGAGGGGCACATATAGAAATCAATCATTGGGTCTTAGTTGTTTTTTTTTCTTTTTCTTTTTTTCTTTATCTTTTTTTTTTAACTGTTGAACAGTTTAGTAAAGGCATGGATAGCTGAAGTTTTCAGACTGGCAAACACTGAACCTCATATAGCATCTAACAGGAAAAAGGCTCAGAAACAGCACAGGATGACTGCAAAAGGAAACAATATAGGCAAACAATATAGGTTCCACTCTCTCTGTGAGCTGTGGCCATCATCTTCATTGTAGCAGCAGGTCTTATAATTCATTGCTACACCCATAATTGTCACATGACATAATCTGACACAAGCAAAACACAACATAACTGGGGTGTGACAAAAGTGAGCCATGGAGTAGATGTGTACTATTAAGTTATTAGGTTTTGAGCCCAGACATTATGTACCTCCAGGAGACCCATCTTGGGGCCGGCGAACATGTCATGCTAAAGAGAGGCTGGATTGAGCAGATATTTCACTACAATTATGGATACAGGTCTAGGGAGGCTGCAATATTAATAAAGAAGGGGGTTTCATTTATACCCATCAGTGTAACTGTGGACAAAAATGGCTAGTTTATCATCATTTCAGGCACAATGTGTGGTAATCATGTGACACCAGCCATCTATATGGCCCCAATTGGGATAAACTCCATGATTTTAATTGACTCCTGCTGATACTAGGAGCAATTTTAATTGTATATACAGCATGGATTGGAGAAATCTGGTCCCAGCTTAGGTAGATCTGTTTCCAAATCAGAAACTATGATATTAGAACTTATGCAATTCTATTGTAGACCCTTGGAGACACTCCAATCTTACTACTAGGCAGTTCTCATTCTTTTCACCGGTCTACCTCTCATTCAAATCCAAAATGGATTATTACTTGACTGATCAACGGCTATCTCTTGGGTTTCAGTATTACAGCATATTGATTTCAGACCCAATTCAGTTGGATATGGTATTTCCAAGTAGCCTCAGCTTTCAGCAATCCTGATAACTCGATCCATTTTTACTGACATATACTGTAGCTGATTCAAAATTGACTTCTATTTGGTGACCAATAATACCACTGGAATGCCATATACAACCATATGGGAATTACATAAAACCTATTAAAAGGAACAGATCCTTTCATATGCTGCTCACAAGAAAAAAGAACATACAAAGCATTCCACAGAACTAATTCAACAAATAGCAAATATGATACTAGCTGATGACTTATACCTAAAAAAAAAAAAAACATTCTTGCAAATATAATTAAATAATCCACCAATTAGACAGACAGAGCATACATTGTTACATTATTAACAAAGTAAAAGGGCAGGAAAACTATTATGCCACCTACTGAAACAAAGGGCAGTGCGCAGTAATACCCGAAATTCATGTCATACCCAACTCCACTTCGACTCACCCCCAAACTATAAATGACCAATTCAGTTCATATTAAGCCAGACTTTACACATCATTGCTTTCATCAAACACAACAGACATTTAAACATTTCCTCAGTGTTCTAGGACTTCCAAAGATTGATGCAGAAGATCAAAGTGTCCTGGATGCGCCCATAAAAGAAGAAGAAAAATTACAAGCAATAAGCTCCATGCACAGTGGAAATGTGCCTGGCCCTGATGGCTTCTTTATAGAATTATAGAGCATTCTCTTTCAAACTGGCACCCTTTCTCTCCTCATTGTTTAAGGCAGTAATCACAATAAAGAAGCTACCTCTGACAATGAGCCAAGCGATAATCATTGTTCTACTAAAGAAACATGAAGATTCACTAGAGTGTGTCCCACTTAACAGAGGGACTTGTCAGGGCTGTGGCCTCTCACCATTTTTATTCAACCTGGCAATTGAACCACTAGCTATGACACTGAGAAACCAACACAATATAGCAGGTGTCATCAGAAACCTATAAGGTAACACTGCATGCTGATGACCTTTTATTGTTTGTATCTGACCCATTATAATCCATTTTTCAGAGTTTACTTTTTCCCATCAAACAACAGGCAGCATTCACTAAATATAGTGAATTCTCTTTTAATTTACAATGCCACTCTTTCACCTATTTGTGCATTAATGTCACACAACTGTACAAAATCCTTTATAACTGCATTTTTAAAATACTTTTAGAGCACACTAAGGACTCATTCAGTTTAAAATTATTCATAGACTGCATTATTCAAATACAAAATTGGCCACAATTTTCCCTGAAACCAATTGTGCTATATCTTTTGCCATATTGCTGGGCCAGAGGTTGATTGTTTGGGGATGAAAATCAGTGAACCCCCCTCCATTCAAACAATGGGTCAGAGAAGAACTTGCAATGATTCCACAGGTGAAGATGAGATACAATCTGATTGGAAGCCATGCTACATTTATCAATAACTGGGCTCCTTTTGTAGAATTTGTTGATAGCATATCCCTTGTCTGATATAAACTGCTGTTGCATTTTTCTGTACATATGTATGAGCCAACTAGTTTCAGTGATGCACAAATTAGTGTAGCGTATTAGTATATTTGTAGAGCCCCTGGTCTAGAATGATATTATTCAGATTTTGTGTGCACTTACACATGTGCAGGTCCTACCCTTTTTTTGTTTATGCATATGTTTGGCCTTGGGGTGGGTGGGATTTAAAGGGTTTATTTTTCTTATTTTATCTTAAAAAAAAAAACACATGTATCTACACAGTGTAACACTGTGCCTTAGGTCAGTTATTGGGCTGGTACCAGCTGCTGCTATTTGGTGTGTCTTAGTCTGTTGAAGAACTAGCTGTGCAACAGAGGCGCCAAACAGAACACTTCACCCAAATCCTGTTTGGATTACAGTACTGCCTCCTTTTTCAGACCTTCCCTATCTGCATACTTGAACAGAGATCCATTTTTGTTGCAGTGTTCCGTTAATTTTGCCAATTCACACAATAGTTCTGACTGATCTAAAAGAGCTTTTGTTATCTCTTGCCTGACAGGTAAAGCATTGGAATGTTATTACATTGTGAGATTCCGTAGGGTCTAAAATGTACAGGTGGTTTATTAATGTCTTCAGACAGGTCTTTGATTATGTAGCCTCCAGCCAAAGCGAAGGTGAATTATTACTAGAGCTTAAACAATTCTACATTATAGCTGCAGGCAGTGGGTGGAACAAACTGGCACTTATCAATGCTTGCAGAATTGCATGTAGAGACAGTGACCTCTCTTTAGACAATCTAATCTCTATGTCTATTCAGTTGGATCAGTTGTTGCATAAATGTGCTTAGGAACACAAGAAAACACCAGCCAGCACAGTGAAGCAGTACAGCTCGCCGCCTAGTTCCAATCCTGTTCTAAGACACTCAGTGTAGCCAATGCAGGTGGACACATTTACTGTATGCACCATCTTCACAACGGCCTCTGTTTGTACTGTGGGGACTCTGATTACATCAGAAGGGATTGTGCCAAGCCACCACAGACCATACATGCGTCTGCATCAGAAAAGCACGTGGAATTTATTTCACATGATAATGCAGTGAGTGTTCTAACTCATGCTTTGGTTTCATCCTCCTATCTTTTAATTGTCACTATATGGCATCAATATCTGTCACTTTGTGTTTCAGCCCTGATCAACTCTGGCTCAGAAGGGAACTTTATCCACCCACTTCTGGTCAGCGAGCTCCAATGAACTACAGAACTATTGGAGTTCCCTCTCAGCATGATCCCTTTGGATGGATTGCCGGTGGGAGAGGCACGCATTACACACAAGACCTCCCTGCTCACCTTTCAAGCCAGTTTTTTACACACTGGAAACTCACTTTTATTAGGGCTCCCATGTCTAGAAAAGCACAACCCAGTCATCTTCTGACCAGAAAGAAGCGTTTTGTCTCGGTCACCCTTTTGTATCACCCATTTGTATTACCCAAGTTAAACTGCTTTCAGGTCCACATCTTGTGAGGGCCCCGATGTCACTCAGTCTATTAGCATTCCAATTGAGTATGCAGGTCTGTAGTAAAGAAAAAGCAACAAATCCTGAGTTTTTCCCATTACTATGGGGTATGGCAGAATATGTTGAGGAAGCCTTGGCACAGGGCTTCATTCATCCTTCCACTTCTCCAGCTGCTTCTGAGTTCTTCTTTGTCAAAAAGAATGATGGCGTATTGAGGCCAGGCATTGACTATTATGTCCTTAATGACATCAAGAAATATTATGCCTGATACCAGTAGCCTTAGAACAGCTCCATGGGCTAAGTATTTCACTAGAACTAGATTTCCTTAACACTTATAACTTCATCTGTATTGCAGAAGGCGATGAATAGAACACTGCCTTTGTCAAGATTATAGGACTATGTAGTCATGAGCTATGTTTTGGCCAATTTAGCATTGCAGTCAAACTAGCACTAGTACAATGGTGTCATTGGTTGGAGGGTGCTATTCACCCATTTCTCTAACTATCTGATCATAAAAATCTGGAATATTTCCATATAGTTCAGCATTTAAAATCCAGGAAGGCAAGGTGGTCTTTCTTTTTTCATGGTTTAGATTCTCCATCACTTATCACCCTGGAAGTAGAAACACTAAGGCAGACACTCACTCTCACCAGTACCGACTAACCAGTGAGAAAAGAAACTCTGAACCACCCCTTATTCTTCTGTCCACAGTTGATGTCTCTCTCCCTTTAGATGGGAAATCAATGAGTCCATTGAAACAACAGCAGATTACTGAAGGAGTTCCGGAAGGTAAATTATACATACCACCTCAATTCCATGATAGATTGCACACTTGGACACTTGGGCTCATTCGTTTAATGTCTGCGTGAACAGCAAAGCACTTTTGTAAGTTATTCTGGGTATAAGGGCTAAATGCTGTTAATGTAAATGTAAATGTCTCTGTCTGCTGGCCACCTGGCTCAGTCCCGCATACAACATCTCGTCACAGTGTTGGTCGGAAATCACAGTTATGTTTCATCCTTTGACATCTGTGCACAGTGTAAAACCCCTAAAGCTTTGCCAGTGGGAAAGCTCATGCCATTACCTTTCCCAATACACCACTATACTGACTATTGTGGACAGGTTTTCTAGGTGTGTTAAATTTATCCCCTTTAAGTCACAGCCCAGGCCATGTACGAACACGTATTTAGACATTTCACAGTACACCTTGCCACCAATGTCATCCTCATATCATGCTATCATCCCCAAGGAAACAGCCAAAGAGAGCAAGTCAATTAGGATTTAGATCTTTTTCATTTTTACAGCAACTGGTCGCAATATTTGACCTGGGTGGAGATGGCACAGAATTCACTGACCAATGTCACCACAGGATTGACTCCATTCCAGTGTGTTTTACCAGGACAGCTGTGCTCACTAATGTTCCTGCCATGCACACGTGGATGCAGAGGAGTGAGCGGGTCTGGGAGGAAACCTATGTCTATATTAGTGAAGCCATCACACTGTACAAGGAATAAGCTGATTCGAGACAAGGTGACACCCCTTTGTTTCAACCAGGTGACTGGGTATGGTTATCCAACAAGGACTTCAGGTTTTGGGAGAGTGCAACAAGGACACAAGTGCATGGGGCCTTATCTGGTATCTAAGAAAGAAACATGGCACACCTGTTTTTGGGTGTTTCTCCTATTCTTATTTGCAGAACCTGTCAAGTTCAATCAATCAGATTGGATGTGGAGTGTATGTGAACAGCCATTTTTGACATTTCCTGAGATGTTCAGTCTGGACTCTGGTTGGGCCACTCAAGGACTTTCATAGAGTTGTCCTGATACACCTCCTTTGTTATCTTGGCTGTGTGCTTAGGGTTGTTGTCATTTATCCCAGTCCACGGTCCAGAGCACTCCGGAGCAGGTTCTCATCAGGGATGTCTCTGTACATTACTGCAGAAATACATCCCCACAGCATGATGCTGCCACCATCATGCTTCAATATAGGAATGGTATTGGCTAGGTGATGAGCAGTTTTCCTTCAGACATGATGTTTAGCATTCAGTCTAAAATGTTCAATCTTTTTGTTTCTCATGGTCTGAGAGTCGTTTAGGTGCCTTTTACTGAGGTGTGGCTTCGCTCTGGCATAGTCATACATGCCTGATGGAGTGCTGCAGGAAAGGTAGTCCTTCTGGTATGTTCTCTTCTCTCCACACAGCAATGTTGGAGCTCTGTCAGAGTGACCATTGGGTTCTTGATCACCTTCCTGACCAAGGCCATCCTACCAAAATCACTTTGGCTGGGTTACCAGCTCTATGAAGAGTGCTGGAGGTCCAAAGAAATTCTGTTTACAGACGATGGAGGCCACTGTGCTCATTGGGACCTTCAATGCAGCAGAAATAAACCCTTCCCCAGATTGGTGTCTCAATATAATCCTTTCTCTGAGGTCTACAGACAATTCCTTAGACTATGTGTGTATATATATATATATATATATATACACACACACACACAGTACATAGAGTTACCCAGGTTTGGTGTACTGTGTTAAAGTGTACTGTATTTAAATTATTTACATAAATAAAAAGACATAGAAAATAGACTAATGTGGCTAGAAAAAAACATCTGTGTGCAGGTTGGGTCGGATCATGGTGAATGCAGGTGGCTCTGTTCTTGCATCTGTTGGTTTAAATGTCACTGAAAGGTGGTAAGCTACATCCGATGGTCCTCTTTGCAGACTTTATCACTCTCTGCAACATCCTCTTCTCTGCTACAGTGCAGGCATCATACCATAAAATGACCTGAGGATGTCCATGCCCAGGCCTGCCTTCTTCAGCTTCCTCGGGAAATACAACTGCTGATGGGATTGACGTTTTGGTTACTAGGTTGGTTGCAGATGTCCATGCCTGGACAAACCTGCCTGCTTCCTAGGGATGAGTCAAGGAGAACTACCCAGTTCCTGCCCGGTTCAGTAGGTCCAACGCTACATTGACCCTTGTCCAGTCCAGTCCTCTCCTGGCTCTGGGGGTCCTTCTGCCTCATGTTCTGCTGCTTCTGGGAGCATGGTAGTTCGACGCCATGGCTGCCCTCATTTGGGGGAACTATCACCTCCCTCTCCATTGCTCCAGATTCCAACTCCCATGGTCCTCAGCTCCATCACCTGATGGATCACGTGACTCGCAATGTTCTCAAACACTAATTAGAATTAATAAAGTGTTTTAATATGGATATGGTTTTTAAGATAAGCTGTTGTCTCCAGTTCTCTGTAAATTACCATGTTTCTGTTGATGAACTTTGATTTCTCAGGGTATGACCTGTTTTCTGTATCCCATTTACAATTTTTTCTAGCCCTGTTTATTATCTTTCTGGTCCTGCTACCCTGTTTGCCCTGCGGTTTGATTCTGACCTGGACTGTTTCACTTGTTTTTTGTGTTTTGCTTAATTTCATTCTGTGCATGTCTCTGTTCTGACCTGCCCTCACACATATTTCCAGTATTTTTCTTATTACCTTAATTTGACTGAATACAGCTACATTATTGAAAATCAAATAAGTGACCTATAGTATAAAACAAACTAGTTATTAAATACCATTAATACCATGATATACTTATTTGATGAGTTACTCTCTCAGTGGACATGACCTAACCTACATTACTGTAACTCGACCACTGGGGGGAAATGAAATACAGTCAATGCAACTACAGTATATACTCACTGCTGTGCTGCTGAATTCAAGTCCCACAAATCATAAGTGTAGTGTACTACTGACACCAGATTGCTGAACATTGAATACAGTGAAGTTCCAAACTATTGACATGATTTTCTAAGGCTGAATGGTGTCATACTTACCCTAGTGCTTCCCTGCAAAATGACCTGGGTTCATTTCAGCTGACTGGATTCAGCAACATAATAATGCTCTGTTCTGCAGCAAAACATTGTACTCAGTACATACCATACAAATTCATACACCATATCTTCGGTGCATCTTGTGGTGTAGCCTCTGAATAACGAATTATCAGGCATAACAGCATTGCCAAGAATGCTATCCAATCAACAATGGTCCTGTGGTCAAAAACTGACCACTGATGATGTGGACTGTGTGAAGGATGAACAAGATACATAAACAAGGTATCTCCAAAATACTTCATAGCTATAACTCTTTGTATTTTTGCTTAGTTTTTTTATTAAATTAATTTTACAGTTTTATATTATAAACTTTTATGATGTTCTCACATGATAAAAGTATTATATTTCCTCTTCATACTGTTTTGTATTTTTTATTTTTGTTCATATTCATATTCAAATTACAGCTTTCTTAAACGCATAATTGTATTTTTCTTTTAAAGCACTCTGTATAGCACTTTGCACTGCATTTTTTGACAAAGTACAAAAAAAATTCTGATTATAAGGAAGTGTCTAAGGCTTGTAGGGTTTTTTGTTTGTTTGTTTGTTTGTTAGTTTTGTGTTCATACTGTTGTACATTCTACACTTTTCACTGTACATGTAATCTTGTCTGTTTCATCTGAGCCACTACAAAAAGGCTTTAACACTTAACAACTTATTACAACAAATTTTTGGTGTCGTTATAGATGACTGAACATGCAATAATTGAGAAAACAGTCTATTATATGTACTTAACTATCTTTTATCAGCAAATTGAACTCTTATTACTCTTATTTGAGAACATATGTGAGGTAAAAACTATTAGTACCTTATTTTTTGATTGTGCATTCATCCCGTTTTTTTTAATGTAATAATAATTGAACACATCATGTGTTCCTTCATCCTGAACAGAGGAGAGTAATCCCAGTTCAGAAAGTAAAAATGCTCATCTCATCTACTTTCTGGACTTGGACAACCCACCTCTCCTTCCTCCAATTAAAAGCCTCTAACAGTACCAGTCACACAGCCAGAGGGAAAAAATAATTGCATGTAAAAATGATTTAATTATTCTTTGTCTGTTTAAAAGTTGCTTGTTTAAAGTTCATGGTTTTGACAGGAATTGTTTAAAGGTTTAAAGGTAAACACATTTTATTCATTTTCACCAACATTTAAACCAGGGCAATTACAATATAATAATATAACACAGTGATGATAAAACAACTAATTCATACCTAAAAATATTTTTGTTTACTTTTCACACTCATTTGATCTAATAGTGCAAACTATAGTCCACTAGATGGAGACAAACCCCAGCTTATGAAGCAATCACAGAAGCCTACAGTTTAGAGGAGGAAAAAAAAATCTACATGTTGCTTTTCTTAAAGTTAGAAATAATTAGGAATTATCTTGAAATCTCTTCCATATTCCCTATTATTTTGGTTTATCATAAAGAACTGCATTACCCATAAAGCACATCTTGCTCTAGTATTGCTTTCCTCCTCTTCTGGAGATCTTTATGATATATTTACTTTAAAAATGAAAATAACAATGAATTCAATAAATGAAGCTGATATTTTCTTCCCAACTGTAATCTATTCTATTTTCATTTGAGTAAATTAATGGATATCCATTGTCATGTGAGAATGGCTTGCCTGGACTAGCCTATCATTTCTTAATTAGTGCTCACAAATAAACAGGGCTGTAAATGTCAGTGCTGGCAGCAGTGATTGCATTAGCCTGGGCCAGCGGATGGAACGCATAGGAGAGCTATGCAGGCCTGATTATGAAGGGCAGGCTCAGCGTCGCCATTAATTAAGATGACTTTTAGTCGATCTGCTTTGATTATACCACTCGTAATTGTGCAAGCAGGGTCACAAGACCAAAAAGACAAGCACATTTCACTCCTATTGCAGATGCTGGAAGGATTTGCATAGTGCCATTGCCACGAAAAGGCCAATGTAATTAAAAAGAGAGGGAGAATGGCCCCTAGACTAGAGCTATGGCATTGCACCAAGACAGGGCTGTCTGACTCTTTGAGTGAAGAGCTTAACGACAGTGTTATTGAAGCAGGAATGAGTAAAGACTATGGATTCCCAAAGGGTGCTCACGTCCAGGGAGAGTAGTTTGGCCATTACTATTTTTTTATCTAGACTTGTGCTGTGTTTTAAGCATGTATGTTTATTGATCTGTTCATCTATCTACTCAATTGTTCATTATTTTATGATGAGTAGTATGTTACTACATGACAGCCCACAGGTATTACTGCTGTAGTGACAGCGGTATGGGTGGATGCAGCAGGCATTGGCCTGCGCACTTTTGGCACTAACCCCCCAACTCACTGAAAACAGCTTCTCAAATATACTTTTAATTATAGTGGGGAAGATAATGATACTTATTATCATGATAAAAAATACTCTGATATAATTTATTTAAACATCAATAATTATTTTGTGAAACACTAAAACATTATATACATCAAATTCTTTAGAGATTTTCAGAAATTAAATAGAAAACTATGTATTATTTTTTGTGTTCAAAATGACCTTTTACACTATTCCCATGACATTCACTGAGTGTTTCAACTTCAGAATAAGATGAGGGTCTATCTCATTAAATGAATAAATAAATAAATAAATAAATAAATAAATAAATACATTAATGTACTGTATAAATAAATACATGTCGTAGACATTTACAGCTGCTTATGGACTAGAATATAGCATTGGACTATTTTAAAACATGAAAGTAATACCTTTCTATATAAATTTCTATATAAATTTGTATCCAGTGTATTAGTATTAGAAGAACTTCAGAAATAGGGGGAAATAATAACAAAAATGTTTTGAAAATCTTCCAGTTGTGATTTGAAGTCAATCTTATTAACCCATAAAGCCTTAGTTGACTAATTAGGACAGGTCATTAGAATGTCATGGCGATAAATTCTGATTCTTTGTAAGAGCCATGGGCTTCTCTAAGCAGCTAACTCAGGATCTGATATTGATACTAATTGATGCTACAAATCTTGTGCCACTGCCCAAAATCTTGTTCAGAAATGCTAGTTAAAAGGAACTGTGCAGTCAAGAAATATCTGAATGATGCAAAAACTGTGATAGAATGACATGTATGCTGGCCAGAATGTTAAAGCCAAGCTGACACATGACTGAGCAATGGACTATTGAGCAGTGTTGCTGCTTGGAAGTTGTCGGAATGCAACCTGTGACATCACAAGATTCTCCATCTGAATTCTGCATAACATGGTCTTCATCAATAAGATGCATTTTATAAATGTTTGTTTTGGCCACAGTCTCCAAAAGTATCATGTTTGCATGCAAGAAAGTGAAAATATAAGAGACTGAGTGAAAAGTTCTCAAGAAGAGAAACATGAGATAAGAAAAGTGTTTTAAACTTCAAGTTCAAGAATGATTTTAGGCTAATCAAATATAAAATGACAAATTAAAATTGAAAATGAAAATAAATAATAAATATGCAGATAGGGCTGACCCATCTCCAATGTTGTGTTTAGCTTACCCACTCTCTGACACTCTGACTCTGATGTGTCATGTTAAGCTTATAAATGCTCATTTGCTTCTTGATCAGCTTTCAGACCCAGAGGACAGAGTTGTTCTCTCACAGAGGAAGATTAAACAGGAAAACCTATGGATTTTTCAGATCTGTTGAGCTTCATTTTCTCTCTGAAGAAAGCAGTTTTGGTGACCTTACAGGTCCTTCATATTTTCCCTGTTTCTCTGAATCATATTTTGAATGCTTTTGGAACCAGCAGTCTTTATCTCTTGAATGATCTTATCTCTAATAACCTCAGTCAAATCTGCTGAAAGATTAATAACTTGTACTTAATGGACATTTCTGACCATTTAAAAATGTCAGATGTCTTTTACACTCAGTGAACATTTCATGGGAAATGGTTAAATAAATATAATAATAAAAAATCTTGTGACTTACTTTAAAATAAAAAAAAATGTTGCTTCTCTTGTAAATCTATGTTTCTAGTCAGGTTTTTCAACAAAAATCCAAAAGGTCTGTTGTATGCCCAGATGACCTAACACTGAAGGTCCACCCAGATCAAAGCCTCTCTTCTGCCTTTTCCCCAGTTTCATTTGCAGGTCCAGCTGCTTCCTATGATTCATCACACATGAGGGTAACATCTTGAGGCAGTACAGCTTCTAACAATACAGCCCCACCATCCAGGACACATATGACTCACCACTGGAGATGTGTTTAGGGGAAGGACGAGCGTGACCGATTGTGATGCATCTCTGCTTCTCCATGCCAGGTGAGAGGGATGAGTGTGTCAGACAGAGGGGGTGCACACATTAGGCATGACTCGGGAGAAAGAGCTCTTGGAACAGTGCAGCAAATGAGGCCCAAACAATCTTCACATCTCAATTTCCTGCCTGGGGCCTGGACAGGCTGGAATCTGAGCCAGAGGTCTTGTAAGGTTAAAGAAAACTCTGACTGTTGGAGAACAGTAAACACACTGTGGCTGTTACATACAGTATATGATAAAAGTAAGTAAAATATTGTGGTGGCAAAAATAATTATTTAGGTGAGTGATATTAACATAAAAGCTTTAATCATTTGGGAATATAATTGTTTATATACAATTATATAAACTATATAGTTGTTTCATTCACACTGACACATTTTTTTGTTTTTTGGTTATTATTAGG
Organism: Acestrorhynchus altus; assembly: GCA_034509495.1. NCBI lineage: Eukaryota > Metazoa > Chordata > Actinopteri > Characiformes > Acestrorhynchidae > Acestrorhynchus > Acestrorhynchus altus. The sequence continues at coordinate 15,376,180 of CM067503.1, read as the reverse complement.
TTTCAGTATTGTATAGCATTGTATTGGATTGTTTGGTGTAGGTGAGGTTAAATTTAGATTAAATTCAGATTAAAGATGGAGATAGTTTGGTTTAGGATTAGGTTTGAGACGTGGGTTTAGTTAATGTAAGTACTTTGGTTGCTTTCAATTTTAAATTGTTTGATTCCTGCATGTCTGGATTGTGTTACTAAGTTGTGTGCATATGCATAAGGTATGTCCAATATTTGGCTTGATATCTGTTTTTTTTTTATTGCTATTTTAGTCTATTTACAATAACTATTTACAAATTCCTCTGGAGACCAGGGTGAACTGGATCAGAACATCTCCAAAACATCAGGTAGGAATTTGTAGGAATTGTCTGGAACTTAAACCACTGAACTTGCAACACCTAAAGCCTAATGATGGGATCCATGGAAGACCCACCTCACCACCGCTAATGTGCCAGGTATGACAGGATGCATTCAGTGGTATTATTCGCTAAAAATAATACATTAAAGTAGTTCTCATGCATGGATCTTGTGAAAACAGTATTTAATGTTAATTAAGGATGATTTTGTAAACAGTAAGAAAGGGACCTTAAGCTGACTAGCTGTATGCTTTCACTGTGAATCCTTAGTTTGCCAGATATTCAGCCAAAGAATTCACTCATTAGACCATTCCATTTATGAGTTAATGTTTCATAAGACCAATGTTGTTAATGGTCTATTCTCACTGCCAGATTTCAGATTGATGATCACATATTCATTTGGGACATGTACATTGTACAAGTCATGCAAGATTTAAGAGTCAGTTCTTGTCGATGTCTGTAGTGACACAAATGATTATTTGAAAACTTTTAAATATCTACATTACGTGGAAGTCTTTAAACTTCTAAAATGTTCTTCACATTTGACAAAGAAGAACCATCTCTAAAGAATTATTCATTAAAAAGTTTCTGTATGGGAACTAGAAGTGTTTCTTTTGTAACACTGAGTTAAGAAACATTTTGGCATTTCTTTAGAGAACTGATGGTTGGACCATATAATTTCATCTCCAACAATCTACATGACTTCATTGAGCCTGAAAGTAACTACACCCTGCAACCCTCCAAGTCGATTCTTTTCCCATTAAACATAAATCTTCACTAGCATAAGAAACAGACCTGCATCACTGAATGCACACTGCCTGAAGAACAGACAAATCCAGTGACTCACAATTTCAATAAAGGTAACTGACTTAAAGCTCAACTCACAGCTTTGCACTTTTGTAGGTATTTTTGCAAGGTTTGACAAATTTAAATGGTGAAAAATGACATTTTGTATTTACATAATTTTAAAAGGCAAAGTGGTTCCACAAATGAAATTCTTGACATCAGTATAATTAGTTTTTTTTGGAATGAAATGTAATTTGATTTTTTCCAATCACTTATCACATTTAAATAATATACTGTAATCTCAAAATGTCATTTTAAGCGTTAAACATTTTACACTTTCAAGAGAAACAAAATGAGAATATTAAGCTACACTAAATGGCCAGATGTATTGGGATGCTTGCTCATTCACTGTTTGTTTTGAAGTCAAGTGTATTGAAATGAATTCATCCTGCTTTTGTTGTAGTAAGTGTCTCTACAATTCAGGGAACACTTTCTAATAGATTCGGAGAGAATTTCTATAAGGATTTGATTCAGCGACAAGACAATTACTATGGTCAGGATGTTGGATGATCATCACCCCACCTCATTCACAACTACCTAACCCATTCCAAAAGTATAGGATGGAGCACCATCATTCTGGTGATCACAGTTCCACTGCTCCATAGCCTTGTAGCCCATGCCTGGAATTAGGCATTGTGCCAATTGATTCATATTTATTGGCAGTATTCCTATTGTATTGGCAGTATTTCTCTACAGGGACTTGACAAGCTGTGTGTGCATTTGTTATCAACAATGAGTACAACTTATAGTAACTAAATTGGACATACATACTATAGTCACACCTTTGAAATCGTTAAAATGTTAATCAACTGGTTGACAAATCGATATGCATTTAATTGCCCCTTCTCATTCAAGAACATAGCAGCTTCATCTTAAACAACTGGATGTAGCTAGTTCTAGTTTCCAGTTTTAGTTTTCTTTATTTATTGAGATGATTATTAATAACTGGTGTTTTATAAAAAAAAAGTTTGTTTTGTATTGCTTAAATGAGCATTTATCACTATTCTATTAAGTCAACATCTAGTGGTTAAGATGTAGTGAACATTATATCCACACCACAGTTTTTTCTCCTTTGGGTCTGCCTTTATGTGACCATGAACACTTCTAAAATCTCTGTTTCAGAGAGACTTATTGTAATTCTGCTAAAAAAAATCAAATACACAATATCAGTGTTCTGGTAAATTATCCCTGCAATGAGTAATATACCACACTATGCCACAACTTTATGTACATACGTCACATTCATGTAAACAAGGATCTGGCAACATATAAACAGGATGGCAATACAAGAGTTTATATGAACATGGAGATATCAGAATGGCAGACTCAGTGCATCTGCTCATCCACCCACCCACTGTCAAACCCACTGGGGGTGGTCCAGGAGGTTCGGGGCTCGTTAAAATGCTCTCTCTTGCTCTTTGAGTGCTCCACTGACTGACTCAGATTCATCTGCTCTGAAAGAAAAAGGACCTCATCATGACTCACATTTAAAAATGATCTTCTGCTTGCTTGGATCAATTACACATTCTCACCAGAGAGGTGAGAAACCCCAAAACATATGCAATATTACTTTAAGCATATTCACTGCAAGATAAGATAATCCAACAGAGGGGAAATTCACAATGTTGCAGCAGCAAAGGGATAGCAAGGTACTCATTACAAGAATAAATATAGTATATACAGTACAGTATATACAACATCATAAATAATAAACAAAATTAGTACAGATAAATTACACATGGGGAGATGGAACAAATATTGCACATTATGTTGTATTGGAAAACTCTAATAGTGTGTGAAGTTAAGAGTGCGTGTCCGTGGTCTGCTGACAGAAGTGCTGGTTTTACAGTCTAACAGCAGCAGGGAGGAAGGACCTACAATATTACTCCTTCACTGAAGGAGCTGCCCAGTGCTGCTAGAGTCTCATTCATGGGGTGGGAGTCATTCTGCAGCATGGAAGCCTACTTGGCTAACATCCTTCTGTCTCCCACCACCTGCTTCCCAGGACAGAACTGATCTTCGTAAGTAGTTTGTTCAGTCTCTTCCTGTCTGCTGTTGAAATACTGTATTAAAGAATGTAGATGCCTGTCACGGGGCGCAACCCAGGTGGAATTTAATTTAAAAAAACCCACCTGGGTTGGGACCGGGAAATCAGATTTTACTCTGGACTCAAATACAACAAGCAGGGATTGGCAACAGGCAGTGCCAAGATGAAGAGCAGCATATTTACCACTGTTCTATGTGCAAGTATTTTGTGAGTAGTTGGGCATGTGAGTGCTTAGAGAGAACTTAGGTAAACAGAGAAAAGAAAGGCTTAACTGACAGATCGCTAGGGAATGGAAGGCTCCAGCGATCTGTACTGGAAATTAGGAGATTTATTTTTGTTTGTAATGAAAAAACAATAAATAAATAGATCCACTATTCACAGGATTCAAACCCCCACAAGCTCACGCACTGTGCTACGCAGGTGAACACCTTAGCCCGGTGAGCTATGGCATCGCCTGGGAGACCAGATGCACAGACCAGGAAGGGCTGTGAGCAGGAGGGGTGAACTGAAAACTACTTCTCAACTGAGAAGGAAAACAAACTCAGAGACTCTGAGCTGCTTAAATAGACCAACCACACCTGAACTCCATTAGGCTCATTATCAGGTTTTTCCAGTCACCAAGCGCCCCCTGGTGGCTGGGCGGTGGCATTGCAGATGGCTCCTTACAGATGCCACCGTGTTGAGGAATGTCCTCAGGAGTGCTCTATGTACTCCAAATTACCTCAGTTTTCTTAATAGGTGTAGTGTGCTGTGGCCTCTTTCGAAGTGCAGTGGTGTTAACTGTCCAGTCCAGTTTAGTGTTTAAGTGAACACCCAGGTTACTTGTAAGACTCCATTCTCTCAAAGTACAGTCACGGGATGTTCACTGGTGGAAGGGTATGTCTGCACCTGCATAAATCCACCACCAGTTCTTTCATCTTTTTTTTTTATCTGGATGTTTATCTGGATGTGGTTCTGCAGACACCAGTTCACAAAGTCCTGAATCAGTTCTCTTTACTCGCTGTTGCAGGGTCATCAGAGAACTTCTGGAGGTGAAATGTTGGTGAGCTGTACATGCAGTCAGCAGTGTACAGGGTGAAGAGTAACAATGCAAACTTGTAGATATTTCTCAAGTGAAAGTGGAGGGAGTGTTATGCCTCTTTTATGTTGGCATTAAACCGGTTCAGTGTTGTATTGTCTCTGGTGTGGCAGGTTACATACTCAATGAAGGTGGGCAGAGTGGAGGATGGAGAAGCATGATTACAGTCTCCAGAGATACGGATGAGAGCTTGTGGGTGCTGTGTTTGCACTCTACACACAGCTGAGTGTAAGATGTCACAAACGTCATCAGCACTGGCATCTAAATGTTCTTCTCATTTGCGTGAAACAGTTCTCTCCATTTTTTTGTAATGACATATTTTTAGCTCACAGTGATTCAGCACACTTGGGCTGGGTGCTGTTTACACATAACTAATGTTTTTTTTTTTTTTATTAGTATTATCTATGTCCTACATTTTTCACTGTTTTTCCTAAGGGTGAGAGAAAACTAAGTAATGCTCCATTAGATTTAAACTCAATGTGGTATGGTATGTGCTACCAAATATAGGGTTTGACTCAAATTCTGCAGAAGAGAAAAGGTTATAAATATAACTGACGTTCAGAGAAATGGAAAGCGTAGTGTAGGGTTTCCAAAATACTCTGTAACACAGCTGGCGTTTGCTAATCACTATCTTCTGAGTTTCTGAGAAACATATTGCAGGATTGTGATAAAGGGACTCAAACAAAATGTCATCCTTCTGATAGAACTTTGAGATGTTATGTTGTTACATGTTAATGATGTTAACATTGTTCTTTTATGGATTTCAGAGTGCAACTTTTCCTTGATATGAAAAGTATAAAAAATAGAAATACGTTTAGTTCACAACACCACCCATGGTTGAGATTAGGATTGTCAAAGTTGCTTATATAAATAATAAATGCAGAGCCTGAGGCAGGACAAAGAGGTTAACTAAGTCAATATGATATTAAACGCTGTAAGAAACTTGCCTGGAACAATTGTACAAGACAAGATCAAGGGCCATATGCTAGGTACTACAGTACTTGAAAAATGTTTCCCCAAGACATTTGTCAGTTTTAAACAATTTACTATTCCTATTACAAAATGGCTTTAAAAAGCAGTGATTTTTGGAGAGTTACTTTTAAACATGTATGCATGTCTATGTCAGCAGTAGTTGATTTATCTCTGGAAATGCATTAATGCACTTTTGGAAATATGAATGTGTGCAGTGACCCTGGAGTAACCCTGTCTGGAAACTTCTGACATTTATCAACTCCTGTTGAAAAATGCAAATCATCAGTCGGAGATTTAGAACTGTAGCTAAAGCTCAGCCTTGATTTCTGAGGAGCTGCTGTGTTCCATTATGCAAATTAAAATCAGCTGCAGGATGTTAATTGAGAGACTCATAGAGTACTGTTTAGCTTTGAATTCATTAGCAGTATATTCTGCAGATGAAGCACATCATTTATATTTAAGAACAAAATGCAGTTTTGCCAAATTAATGCAAGTTTCTTAAGTGAAAATGGATTTATACATCAAGCTCTCCCAAGTTCTCTCTCTCTCTCTCTCTCTCTCTCTCTCTCTCTCTCTCTCTCTCTCTCTCTCTCTCTCTCTCTATATATACACTAACTTGATCAGTCTGTGTATATAAGAAACCTATACAATTCTTTAAACAATGTAGAAAACATAAAGAAACTTACTTTCCACATATTCTATTTCCAATGCATGGTTGGTTTATATAAATCAAAATATGATCACTTGACAAATATGCTGTTGGTACTTTGGACCAAAACACACTTTACTGCCATTGCACAACAGTACTACATAATTCAGCCTGTGCATTTAACCTGTTTGTGTGTAAACACACACACACACACACACACACACACACACACACACACACACACACACACACACACACTCTGCTGGGTAGGAATACATATACCCAGAGCTGTGATCAGTCACCTCAATGCCCACAGCATGATCTGACTTAGATGCCTTGTACAATGACACCTCAATCATGGATGCTAGATCTAGGGATTGACTGAGCGACCTTCCAGATCCAAGCCTGCTCTCTAATGTTTAGGCCACAGTTGCCATAGATCTTAAATCACTTGACTTTAGGAGGGACAGAAAAGCAAAATAACTTTGTTAGTTAGTTATTTTTTGTTGTATTTTACTGTTGATCAGTGTGGCTTGTAGTTCAATCAGAAATCCAGAATCTCAAATTGTCACAATATTTTAATATCAGTTTTGAATAAATTGCTAATCAGACTGTATGAGCATAACAGCATAAAAATATTATAATACATATAAAATGTCAGTTTTCCTTTTTTAATTAAATCATGATGAATAATGAACTTTTTCATAATGGTCTTTTTAGAGATTCGGTAGTATGTACATATATGGCCATATTTCAGACTTTCAAATAGGCTCCATATTAGTGGAGCATAACTGTAAAACAAGCCTTGGCCCTTTATGCATAAAGCACGAGCACTGGCTTTTCTGCATGAGAGAGTCAAACTGAAAATGAGACTTATTACATTCTAGCTACGGTTGAAAACAAGCAGCCAAAGTTACTAGAGATGGGTGTTGTTACCATAATGATTAACGAGGTCCTGTAATTGAAGCTGGGAATGGAATGAATCATTGGGTGTTTGCTATTCTCACTTGACGAGGACTAATTTGAGTGTTATGGGGCAATTAGTGTGTTTATGTATCTTGTGTGTGTAGAGCAGAGAGTAGAGTGCTGGGAAACGCCTAAGACAAGGGTTTTTTAAATAGTCCTACAAAAAATAGTATAAATAGCAATAGAAACTCTCATACTTGGTGTGTGGGCTTGAAATGTGAGAAACCCCCTCTAAAATGTGTCTTGCTGAAATTATTTTTGTCTAGGCTCTCTCTCTCTCTCTCTCTCTCTCTCTCTCTCTCTCTCTCTCTCTCTCTCTCTCTCTTTCTCCCCCCACTTCTCAAATGTTGGCAGAATTGCATTAAGGGCTTTGCCTCACTGGTGCAGGTTATCATATTTTCTACAGATAGCCTTACAGCACCCACTGCCACAGTGTCAGACACTTATTACATGAAGGTCCATCCCAATCTCTACGTTACACCAATCCACGAAATCCAATCCAGCCTGACTCCATTTGCAGCGTTTTTATTATCATTGACCAATGACTTACTACTGCTGTTGACAGGATTCAGCTCGGTGCATTACAGTGAAAAAAAATCCAGCCTACAGCCTTAACCATATTGATTATGGTTTGCGGTGTAAAGGCCTTAATGCCGAAGGCACATTTCAGAGTCTTGCGGTCACATTTGCTACAACTGCTCCCTTCTCTACTGTGTTACGTATATGAAAATAAAAGTACCGAAAGGCTTCTTTAGAGGAATGCTGTAGAACGACCTACATTTTACACCATCAATTTTCTCATTCAGTCAACACTGCCCCAGCCAACATTCTCTTTGTTTATTTTATTTTATGTGTATATGATGTATTTGTTCTAGTCTCTACGTTTTTGATATTGTATTTTATTCCGCATAGTACTACTCCACTTGGAACATTAAAGATATGAACAGCTGCTGTTTGTGGACTACAGTTCTGCTTTTAATAACATCACTCCCAGTAGACTGTTTTCCAGGATGACCTCTATCACAACATCTGCCTGTGGATACAGGTCTTTTTTAACAAACCGTCTGCAGTCAGTCAGGATGGGCCCACACTGATCTTCTGTCAGTGCACACAGGAGCTCCACAAGGCTCTGTGTTTCCTTTACACTTTGTTCATACAAGTGCACAGCACCTACAGTATCTCACAAAAGTGAGTACACCCCTCACATTTCTACAAATATTTTATTATATTTTTTCATGGGACCACACTTTAAAAATGAATTTTGGACATCCCTTAGAGCAGTGTTTCCCAACCCTGTTCCTGGAGGCACACCTCCCCTGCACATTTTAGCTTTAACACACCCCTTGCAACTCTGTTAATGAGCTGATTAGTTGAATCAGGTGTGTTTGGAGCAGGGCAAGCTCCAAAACATGCAGAGCTGGTGTGCCTCCAGGAACAGGGTTGGGAAACACTGCCTTAGAGTAGTCAGTGTAGCTCTTGTATAGCAGTATAGATTTACTGTCTTCTGCAAAGAACTCAATACACAGCCATTAATGTCCAAATAACTGGCAACACAAGTGAGTACACCTCCCAGTGGACATGTCCAAGTTGTGCCCATAGTGTCAATATTGTGTGTGACCACCATTATTATCTAGGGCTGCCTTAACCCTCTTGGGCATGGAATTCACCAGAGCTGTGCAGGTTAGAATCCTCTTCCACTCCTCCGTGATGACATCACAGAGCTGGTAGATGGTGGACACCTTGCAGCATACTTAGCCAGTCCATCCCCTTTACCTTCAGCTCCCTGATGTAGTTAGTCTGTACACTCCTGTTACCTCTCTTCATTTATATATATATAATTATAAATGAATATATCATAAATATACCTACCTACTATAACTGCTCTGTGTTCAGATGTCTTTTCATATTTAGAAATTTCAAATGAAATCACTTTTGTTTATCACGTAGAGAAAACGAGTATATTAGTAAGACACATACTACGCTACTAACCAGCAGCTTTACTGCACACTGAATAACTGCGCAGTGTATAACTTTACTCAAAAAAAGCATTTTTAAACATTACTTGTAGCACATGTCGAAATGCAAATAATATCACTGTTTTAAAGTATCAAAATCAAAATGAGCTTTATGTACAGATCACTACACCAGTAAATTTAAAAGAAAGGTGGTAATTTCTGTGAAATGAATAACAAAATAAAACACACAAAAAAATATATAGTACATTTTATAGTTAATAATTCATATATATATATATATATATATATATATATATATATATATATATATATATAATATAGTATTTTTTTCATCTGCTACACTCTGCAAGCCAGTCATCGTCTTGGAGGTGGGTTTGGGGTCAATATTATGTTAGAAATTTGCCATGTGACCCAATTTCCAAAGGGAAGGGATCATGATTCTGCTTGAGAATGTCACAGTTCATATTGAAATTCATGTTTCCCTTAGTGAACCGCAGCACTCCAGTGCCAGCAGCAGTCATGCATGATGAAGACCATGATGCTCCCAGTACCATGGTAGGAAAGATACCTTGGTACTCCTCATCATCTGGGCCAAACCAGTCAAGTTTATCTTGGTCTCATCAGGACATGGTTGTTTTTGAACTGTTTGTCTGTAGTAAAATCTTTGCAGGCTTTCTTGTGCATCAGCACAAGAAGAGGCTTCCTTCTGGCAGACAGCCAATCAGACTAAGTTCATGCAGTGTACGGCATATGTTCCAAGCACTGACTATATAATATAGTGCAAATATAATATATAGCAAACCTGTACTGCTGCACAAGCTCTACATTGGCTACCAAGTTATATCCAAGTTTCTTTTTTATAATGTAACACCAGCTTCAGGAAGAAGCAGGCTAACCAAGGGCCACTGAATATAAATGGTGATAGAGTGGAAAGTGTCTCTAGTTTCAGGTTCCTGGGCAACCACATCTCAGAAGATCTCTCATGACATTCACAGAGTTGTCCCAAAGCCACTCCTTTGTTATCCTTGAGTGTTTAGGGTCACTGTCCTTGCCCTGGAGATAAACCTAACTTCCCTGAACCCTAAATATAAGCATAAATTTTGGTAGCTAAAAGTCAACAGGTATTACATTCTTTGTCATCAATTAAACATAAAAGCATCATGAATGATGTGGCAGCTATAGCTTTGTTTGAAAACTGTTCAAAGACTCATTCATAGAAAAGTTATCTAGTGAACTATAAATGTATGCCATCACTCTAAAGACACCATTTGACACCTTTATTTGTAAAAGTGTACTATCTGTAGGACCAGCTCAGCCACTCTCTTCTCCTCTGTGTCTTTGGGCTTGTTTAATTAAGTTTGTGCCAGCCGTTGGCATAAAAGGAGATGGCAGGCAGTAATTGGATTATGGCAACTTTGGAAAGTGCTTGGAAGAGGATTCCCAAGTTGGGAATGAATGTATTTGCTTGGCAGCCACTGGGATAATTGATAGAGAAGGAGTCTGATCAAAACCATCCAGGAACCCTCAGGCAGCTGCTATCCTCGGATGTGTGATGCAGACAAGTGAGCTCTCCCCAGGCCACTGGATAGGAGATTAAATTAGTATCCGGCGTCTTTTTGTCAGAATTTACAAGCATTGCCAGTGCACAGCTTTGCAGCTGAATCTTTTTTGCCTCCCCAATGGTTCATTAAGGTACTATATTGTCTACAGAATCAACATAGCAATAAGACTTAAAGATCTGTTGAAGATTCAAAGGCTTCAGCATCATCAGGTTAGAGGTCCATTTCTTTCATTTCACACAAATGCTGATACTAATGCTATACTGTTGACAGAAATTTCCCAACTGGGGCAAAAGTGAAACAGGTCTTCAAGGGATCTCAAGGGAGCATCTTGTCATTCGCTTCTTTAAAACTCCAGCAGCTCTGTCTTGTCCTGTCCACTCATACTAGCACAAGATACACTACACACCAGCATGTCCGTATCACTGCACTGCTGAGTATGACCCACCCAAAAGTACCTGCATTATGGTGGTCCAATGGGGTCCTGACCATTAAATAATGGGGTGGAAGTATTGACTTCAATTTATCCTAGGTTTACAAACTAGCATCAGGTATGTAGGTTCTGCAATGTGCCAAATGTGTTATTTTTAAATGTAGCTGACGTAGTTGCTTTCAAAAAAAGTATCAACAGTTGGGATAAGAGAGAATTTGCACAGGGCCAAGAAATCTAAATCATGCATTGTGGCCATGGTTTGTTGATGCTGTGTTGAAGCATAGCTTTAGGTGAAATTGTAGCCTGACTTTGTTGCATACTCTTTTGGTGCAGCCAAAGTGAAGTAACGGCCATGTGGCCACAGGAACTGGAGTTAATGAATTGAGCTCATCGACACCCAGCAAGAGTGGACCACATACCCTCTGGACATAATTAGGCCAAATGGTCTAATGAGCTGTTGATACACAGATAAGCGTAGGTGTTTGTGTGCAAGTCTGTCCATGGGGGGCGGGGGGCTGTTTGTGAGTAACTGTGTGCACTGGACTGGGAGTCACATATGTGGCCAGTTTGTCATCTTACATACTCACGAATTTGAAACTATTTATCCAGTCCCAAGAGTCCCACATTATTTGTCCAATTAAAACAATTATATTCTTTTCTTCTTTTGGGTCATTTGTAATGCTTATTGTCAGTAAAATCTACTTTCAAATCAAGAAGCCAATTAATATGTTTATACATTCTGAGAAAACCTTGAGCTCAAATTTCAGAACCTTGAAACAATTGTTTGTAGGAGTACTCTATTTCCAGCAACATCCAGACATCCCATCCAGTTAGTAAATTCATAGTATAGGATCTTCATAAAATGTAGTGCTAAAATAAAGGGACACTTTGGAGGAATCTCCAAATGGTCCATCGCAAATGCAAGTCTGATCTAGAGAGGTATTAGAAGTTATCTGCAATGAGGTGCTCCATTCAATATCTTTGGAATGAGTTGGAATGACATTTGTGATTCAGATCTAACATTAGTACCTGATCTCACTAATGTCCTTGTGGCTTAATGTAATCAAATATGCAGAAATGATCCAATGTCAAGTGTAAAGCCTTAACCAAAAGAGTAGATGCTGTTATAATGACAACTGGGGGCAATGATCCTATTTAAATGTCCCTAGATTTTGGAAGAAACGTTGTTCAATGAAAAATAAGCAGGTGTCTACAAAGCTCTAGACATACAGTGCAAGCCCAGTTTGTACTCTTAATGACCACCTGTGTTGTAATAAACCATTACATGAAGTACTGTAGTCTGGAATAAGTGACTATACTACTAAATACACTACAATCTTTTTTGAGCACAGTTAATCTTGCGCTCAACAACACTTCCAGTACAACAGTTTCAGTTAGTGAATAATTTACTTGGGTTTGGATCGACCAGAGGACCACTTCTGTGCTCACAATTTGCAACTCAGGAAGTAGGTGCTTCTATGAACTCCCTTCTTCCTGTGAAAATGGGGCTGAGCAGAGCAATGAAATGTGTGAAATAAACTTGATATGAACAAAGAAATCTGGACATTGTGGTGGTCATTGGACATTGGACATCGTGGTGGTGATGGTGGAAAGGGATAGGGCAGATAGTAGTCTGTCAACATACAATGTTGTCAAAAATGGTGTATATTGGGTTGAAGTAAGGCCTTTAGTAAATATTTTTGCATGTGTTGACATTGGTAAAGGAAGTATCAGCTTTGCAAAGCACTAAAAAGATAACTTTCTCCTTAAATATGCATTGCAAAATATTTTAAGTCATTAAAGTTCACATCAGACATATCTTTGGGATGTTACCAGTATACAGTATTTAGTAAATACCTAAAGTGGTCCAACAAAGTACAACCAGTTTAAAGGTGACAGAGACATGGGCAGGGACATGGACAAGGCATATTGATGCTCAAGAAGGCCCCACCTCATACCTAACAGGATTTTAAACATCTGTTGCCAACATCTTGTTTATAAGATACAAGAGGGACACAATATTAAGCAGGTGGTCCTAAAGTTAAGGCTGATCAAAGTATTTTTTACCATTAAGAGTTGAAAAAGACATTTCAGCTTGCTGACAGCACATGATAATGAGAGGACAGCAATAGCATTTATGTTAAAACTCTGCTATATCCTGCAGGCTCTGTGAAATGGTTTCCAAAGCTGTTACCCCCTTTCTGCACAAGATCTCTTTTCATGTAAAATCAGTGTGTTCATTCTTAGGTAAAATAACAGGGTTGTGAATATGCTTGTTAAACAACTTTTTTTGCCAACCAAAGTCAAATACATACTACATTTTTTTATAACCTTAATATAGAAATATTTATGTACATCTGTAGATTTTTCCATACTACATTTCATTTCATATTATAGCAGTATGGACCACTAGCTAAAGTAGTCGTAAAGCTTCCCCCGTAGAACCCCTATGCCTCCTTCCCACCACCCACATTAGTACAGACATAGACATAGACACAGACACTACTACAACAAGTATGGTTGACATTCTATGGCACCTTTTACTCTGTGAACAATATTAATTTTCTGACTGGCGCTGTTCCTTTCTTGGAAGTGTGGCATTATTTCAGTACTGTACAGAATCTGCTATGTGAGTCACACACTATTATGGTAACACAGCACATTTCATGCACTGTTACTTAAACATTTGCCATCATTGGGACAGACAGACCTGGATTCCACACTCATCAATTCCAAAGCCATGTTTTATTGTTCAGTGACAAACTCCTGAAGGGTGGAATTACATTTCACACGCAGAGTCAAAATGACAATGCTTGACTTAGCAGATCAGAGGCACAACAAGCAGAACATGACATTGTTTAGTTTAATTTGCATGTCCCTGCAACAGTTTAAAAAGAATGTGCAACATTTCCCTAAACCATGGACATACTCAAACAGCCAATATGTGTTCAGTGTTCACTGTTATGGTTCTGTACTGAAACTTAAAGGCTAATGAGGTGAACAAATAATGAAAGATGATAACTCACCAATTAACACTGCAATCTGCATGTCTCAAGCATCACATATACAAAACATTGTCTGTTTAGTGTAGGCCTTAATCAGTAAATTGTCAACAAGACAAGATATTATATACAAGATTTAAGGTACAAGGGGCAGCCATGGCTTGGTATGGGGCAGCTGTAGCCTGGTTGATTGGACGGTTGCTGGTTCAGTTTCATGACATGACTGAAGTGCCCTTGAGCAAGGATGGGTTATTGCAGAGTGCAAATTTCCATGTGCACAAGCACAGGGGATTTATATGCACGTAAAAAATCTGACAAGATATTATTTTTTTTATTATTATTATTATTATTATTATTATTATTATTATTATTATTATTATTATTATTATTATTATAAGAATATTAATACAAAAAGTATAATAACAAATGTTGTATAATGAAGATTACACTATTAATGTGAAATATTGATAGTAACTTCTTGTTGAACGTCTTGTAAACTTCATAGATCAGTATTATTCAATGACAAATTTACATAGCACACAAAATTCCAGGGAATTAATCCCAGAAATGCAGTGATCTAAACAAATATTCACAATTAATTAGAGTGTAGCTGTTTAGATTAGATTAGATCTGTTCCCATCATTTAATTAGGAGAAAAAATAAGACGGGGCAACAATATTTTACCCTGGGAGGGTTGCTTCCCCAGGTTACCTTATTTTAGACCAGTGTTACGTCAGATGTTTTTGGGAGTTGTTTCTGTTTCTTTTTTTGGTTACTGTTTTCAGATGGCTGTGCTGGTGATGTGTTTTATTCCACCGATGTGCTCAGTTCCTATCGGCCAGTCCTGAAAGTGGAAGATTTTAAAGGGTTCTTTCTCCTGCAGTCGGGGAGCTTTAATCATGTACTTTCCTATCACTGAGAAGGCTAAATTGCCCAATCCAGGAATGAGCCTAAAAAGTTTGTCTATTTTTATAGGTTACAGTATTTCCAAATATCAGAAGTAATTGTGCTTTACACAAGTATACATGAATCAAGTATATCTGCTTTTTTTTCTTTAAAAGTTGGATGTAATTATGTAAATGAAAGTTTTATTTCATGTCAGTGAAAAGGAAGAGTTGTGTTATGACAATATAGCATTGCATCATCATGGCTACACTGAAAAATTACTTTTGTACATCCTGCAATTCTGCAGTGCATCCTCTTTCCCCCAACAATCCCACCACTGAACAGACTGTCCTTGTCCCTCAGGGAACAGATATGGTACAAACATGACTGACAGTCCTGACGACTTCATTATCTCAAGTGTTCCAGATGTCAACAGCAGCTAATGTACCATCCTCCAGATGGGTTCCAAGAGATGGCGCTTCATAAATATAGAAGATTCTAGAGGTTATTAAGGTATGTCTGTTGGAATTAGGGCCAAAGGTTATTCATATGAGATTGAGCTTACATTTATATATGCTTATCCACACATTGACTAAGGCCTGTGTGCTTGCACTGGAAATAGAAATCTTATTCTTTTCCCCATTAAAATCCATAGGCACCTGAAAAATGAACCTGCAAACCTGTCAAGCAGCAAAGCGTAAGTAAAATAAATTGCATATGTTCTGGAAAATGATTTTTTGAATATCTCGTTCAAGGGTATTTTCTCCTTTGATTGTCTGAGGACCAAACCCAAAGAGACATGATCAATATGCTGTGTGTTCACTCTCTGTGTGCGCAGTCACTTTCTCATTTGTAAAGCAGACAGATTTCAGTTCAAGTAGCTTAGTGTGAAAAAGAAAATCAAACATAAATTAAATGAACAAAACAGTAAATACAGGCAAAATATTTTTTTTCATGTTAGTTACATTGTAGTACACAATGTGGAGCCTTCTTTAAGCTTTTCATGAAACATGAGCTGGTAATGATTCTTCAATATATAATAATAACAACAACAACAACAACAACAACAACAATAATAATAATAATAATAATAATAATAATAATAATAATAATAAAATAAAATAATAATAATAATAATAATATATTTATTACTATTATTATTATTATTATTTTTTTTTTATTCTTATTATTATTGTTGTTGTTGTTGTTATTATTATTATACAGAACTGTTTAATGATAATGAAATATTGTAGTGTCACATATATGCCTCTTTTCTGCATTGCTTCTTGTATAAAACAAACTTAAACTTGCCAAAATTTTGCTGTTTTGTTCAGGTTTTTTGTTTGTCTTTCCTTTTTTTTCTCACCTGGGGATTAATAAATATACACACACCACAGTTAAAGACTTGCTAAGTTAATTACCTTCTATTAATTTGATCATGTTTAAAGGGATAACAATGAACAACTGAAGTGTTCTGAAAAAAGATTAATAAGTGCTGTGAAAAGGTCTTTCTTACTTAAGAAGGACAGTCTTTACAATCAAGCATATATATATATATATATATATATATATATATATATATATATATATATATATATTATATATATATATATGAATATATATGAGAATAAAATGTGAGCAGAGCATGGAATGCAACTACAAAAATGTATCTTTAATTTCCAAAATGAATGAGCATAAACTGCACAATAAGGCTGAAATGTTACTTCCAAACACACCCAATATGGATAGAATATATCTTATTTATATGTAAAACTAGCAAAAAAAACCTTAGTACATTTTAGGCAAGATGGGAGCATAGCAACAGTTTTACTGACATTATGATGTGTCAACAACACAAAATCAAGGTTGACCACTCGTGTGCCAAGAAGGAAAAAAACAAACAGCACACCACAGTGAAAGCTGTGGAATGCTGACCCTGCTTTTCATTTGTCAAAAATGACAATGCGTGTTGTTGTGGATAAGACTGAAATGACTGAAACTGAAACAGTGTGATAAGGTCTCTCTTCAGAGCTTCCCTCATGCATCAATAGTGTCCCAGGAAGGAAGAAAAGAGGTTATAAAGTAGAAGGATGGGCACTGTGACTTTCCTCGAGGGGTTGAATTTAGTCATATATCTAAGTTAGACTGATTCTCAGTGGAGAGGACAGCCAAGTTGCACTGCTTCATTCTCCCGGAAGGCCCTACTTGACCAATCGTGTTGCTTCCTTTAAATAACCTTCCTGTGAAAATGCATCCTGGCAACTTCTTCCTCGCCTGCTGCTTGTGGAGCCAAAGTCAATTGGCTGCCCAGGAGTATCCGCATGCAGCAGATAATGTCACATTTGCAGAGGAAATGGCCTCAGCTACGCGGAGAGACAGGCACAGTTTGACAGCCCATAGTGCAATCGACTACACAAGGCATCACTGCCAAACAGAAAAAACATCCACCGGAGGAAAATGGAGAAGGAATGACATACACAACACATAAACACACACACACAAGTTTGTTTTTATACAATGTCGGGGACATACACATATTGAACATATTGTGTTTCTGTCATTGTAACTAAACCACATCTTCTTACCAACTTCATTGTAGATGAATCAAAATAAATTGTAATGAATTTTATTTAAAGAAAGTAATTCTGGGCATTATCTTTTGATCCTTTCCATGTGACATGGAAAGTTAGAGACCCCCGTAACTTTACTTATTTCTTTTCATGACAAAATGTTCATCAAGAACATTTCTATTACCTCAGCATTAGGACAGAAAGTGTACACGAAACTATAATTTTGCAACATGCAACATGAAAATATAATTTGAAGTGTATTTAGTGTACCAGTCCATTTTTTCTTAAAAGCTGCATTTTCTGCTTCACAACTAAATCATCCAAAGGTCTGGACTCCATTGTTTGGATAACACTACTGGCTTCTTTGTTTGAATAATAGTAAAGCTTAATGGAAACTTTCACTGGTACGTCTGTGTAAATACAAATCATAACATTATGACCATGTACTCGCTATCCATTTTGTCAGCTACACTGACCAAACAATAAAAAGTTCATAGGTCTATAATCTTTTTCTCTGCATACTTTATTAGCCTCCTTTCACCCTCTTCCATAATGGTCAGGAGCCCACAGGACCACCACAGAGCAGGTATTTTTTGGGACCACTACAGTGACACTGACATGGTGGTGATATTAAAACACTTGCGTCACTGCTGGACTAAGAATAGTCTACCAACTAGAAATATCCAGTCAATAGTGTCTTTTGGGCAGCACTACTGTGTCTGATCCTCTGGTACCAGTGCAACACACACTAACACACCACCATGTTAGTGGCACTGCAGTGCTGAGAATGACCCACTACACAAACAATACACTGTGGGGTCCTGACCACTGAAGAACAGGGTGAAAGGGTAGAGGCTAACAAAGTATAAGTCTACAGCCTGTAATTATAGATCTACAAAGTGCTCCTGTATGGAACGATGAGCTAATAAAATAGACAGTTAATGTAGAAACAAGAAAGTGGTTATAATGTTATTGTTTATTAGTGTATAGTAATTTTATTTGCTATTAAAAAAGGACCTATGCATTTTATATACATTGTGAATAAGTGTAAAATTGTGGTACATCTGGAAAAAATTATCTTCTTAAAAACCTGCACAAACTAGTTCATCTAAGAAATGAAGAATATCGTGGACAAACTCATATTTTTCCATATTTTAAGTAAAAAATGTTAACTTTGAAAGCAATTTGAGCAGTTGGAAGACTTAACCCTAACTATCCCTAATTGAAAATGTGTGGGATGCTATTGGACGTGCTATCAACACTCCACCCCTACCGCAAAATCTACAGAGTGAGAATATAGTGATATTCCATTGTGAGGCATTTGGCATGTTGTGTTATCTCCAATGCCATTCTGAGAAACACTATTCCTGTTTGCATAGCTTGATAAATATTACCCATTTCAGTCAATATTTTTAATATTTTTTGTTGCTGAAAACCTTTATATTCCTTCCAAATAACATTGCAATTCGACACTTCATTCTTTTTTGATGTCTCCACAAAGACAATAAGCCACAGAAGGTCAAAGCTTGCTGTTCTCAAAGTGTTGTGTCAAACTGGAAGAGGAAAATGTGGCGGGGAAAAGTCGCACAATGATCACAGCCTTAAAATGATTCTCAAGAAAAGTTAATGCAAGAACTCCTTTACAAGAAGTGGACTGAGGCTGGTGTCAGTGCATCACGACTCACCATGCACAGACATCTCTGGGAAAGGAGCTATAACTGCAGCACTTCCAACAAACAGCCCTCCTGAAGAAGAGAGAAAATGTCAGAAGCATCTTACCTGGGCTATAAAGAATACAAACTGGACTACTGCTCACTGCTGCTCAGCTTACTTTTCAGATGAAAGTAAATTTTGGATTTCCTTTGGAAAGTCTCAACTCAAGCTCCTAGAGTCACATTTTCCAAGGTGTCCAAAGTTTCTGCAGTCTGTGATGGTTTAGGGAGCCATATGATCTGCTGGTGTTGGTCCACTGTGTTTTAGTCAATACAGAGTCAATACAGCCATCTATTTGGGGTTTTTCTTCATGCTTATACCTGCTGACAAGCTTTATAGAGACGATCATTTCTTTTATTTTATAGCACTTAAATACAGTACCAAAAAGGCTTCCAAATGGTTTGTTGACCATAATATAATTGTCCAAGGTTGGCCAGCCACCTCTCTGGTTTTGAACCCCATAGAGAATCGATGGGGTATTGTCTTACTTTAGTAATATTTCAGCAGTGCTACAAGATGACTACCTTCATGCCACACCACACAACAATGTGTGGTAAATTATAGTGTATAAATGAACATACTTCCCAGAAGTTGAACATTTCCTGTTCTGCTTGTTGTTATGCAATTTTTTAATAATTTGAGAAATTAGATTTTAAATTACCAAACTGGTAATAGCTTTAAATATGTCAATTTATGTGTTTTAGATATTTTTAAACAATATTTTAACCATTAATACATTTTCTAAAAATATGTTTTAGGTCAAACTTTCTCTCAAAACTACCACAAACAGAATAAGCATAACCATTTTATGTAATAGCATTCTGTGAAGCAGCTTTTAAAGGCATTAAACTCTTTAGATGTCACCACCACTTTAAACAATTGTGCATTGGTAAGTTTCTCTAGAACATCAAACCACACTGATCTCAACTGTAACCTCTGAGCAGTTTTTGAAAAATATGATTGGCAGGAAATTCCCTTTAACCCTAATCTCACCAAAGTAACAATGTCAGGATGTGCAGCTTTTGTCAAAATGTGTATTTTGGCAGAACTGATGGGCAGTTTCTTCTTAGGATTTGCTGCAAAATCAGAACATTTTTGTATGAAAACAAACACAAACACGTACCCACAGGCAAAGTGATATTTTGTGCTAACATTGATTTTTCCTCTGCTCCTTTCATTTTTGAACAGTAGAGCAGATGCCTTTACAAAGATAACAATGAGCATTTTAAACAGCGAAGAAACTCCACTACCCGGCCCAGCTTTCAGCCCTTTGAGCTATAGCCAATGATCACACTTATTTTTCTAATGCAGCGCCAACTTGGACGGCAGTTGGAACTGGGAGAGGAAGGGCAGGTTCTGCTGCCAATTTCCCGCAGTTCACATGAAGGACTTATCACTCAATGGTCGGAATGCTGATGGTTAATCACCAACCACTGCAATGAATGACAGTGTTCTGAAGATACAGTATAGTTCCATTATTATCATCCATTTTTTTTTTTACTACATCAGACATATTGTTTTAAGAGGAACTTGAATTGTCAAATCAACATTTTAATAGGTTCCGGTCTTCACATTTGCTGTTATTTATACTAAATACTCAATTCCTGTCAATTCCTGAACACAGAAATCTAGTGGTATTTTTAAGACCACATGGACACTCTAAACTTTGACATAAAAAGTGCTTTTTGATTTTGCTTCCTACTAGACAGCTGGCTAGAATTAGAGTCCACTTTCTTAAATATTTCTTTAGTGTTGATATTTCAATTAGAAAACCATGATAATACAGGCTCCACATAATTCAACAGTCCTATGTTCCCAGTTCATGTTGCATGCCAACAGCAGCCAAAGTCTACTCTCTCTCTGGGTGGGTAGCACAGGCATTTCTTGCGGGTGTTGTACTGGAGCTGGGCACCTAATGCTTTCCTTCGAGCAGTATGGCTGCCCAGTAATGAAGCAATGGCGACAGTTTGAAAAGAGGTGGTGCTTGTCTTCATCCTTTTACAGTCATGCCAAAGGTTTTGAGAATGGCACAAATTTTGGTTTTCACAATGTTTCCTGCCTCTGTTGTTATGGTGGCAGTTTGTACTCTAGATTCAGAAAAAAAGGGTTAATGACAAGACAACAGATATCACTCTGTCATGCTGGTTAGAAAAGCAGACTGGTTACTTTATGAGTAAAACTGGAATGGTCAGCCTACACTTCAAAGCTCAAGGATGTTTAGCAATGCAAAATCACTACACCTTTGAGAGTTCATGTGGCCTCAAGGTTATTTTACACACTGATTTTCCTTTTGTGGTTGGATTGTGGAAAAAAGATTAGCCTAGCTGTCTAGCCTAACCTAACTTAGCATAGGTTTTATCATTGCATTATGAGTCCACTCATATGCATTTTCCTCCAAAGCAACACTGGTTCTTGAACTGGTTCTGTTCAGGCTCATAAGAACCTTTACACCAGTTTTAGTGGAATCGAGGACATGTCACAAAATACATCATCAACAGAGGGCATTGCACATGGTGGAATCTGATATGCCATTGCTCCTTGCTCATGTACAACTTGGGTTGGGTTAAAAAACAATTCATTTTTTATTCCTGCTGTTAATGAACTTTTCAGGTTCTGGCAACTATTTTTTTTTTTTTTGGTGGAAATGTGCCAAGCAGTCCAAAATTAAGTTTGCGAACCAGAACAAAACACAATTCTACACACAATACCCCACAATGACAAAGTGAGAAAAGTTTGTTTGAAATCTTTGCAAATGTATTAAAAATAAAACACAAAAATATAACATACAAAAGTATTCACAGTCATTGCCATGACACTCATAATTGAGCTCAGGTGCAACTCGTTTGCACTGATCATCCTTTAGAGGTTTCCTTAGCTTGATTGGAGTACACCTTTTATAAATTCAGCTGACTGGACATGATTTGGAAAGGCACACACCTGTTTATATAAGATCCAATTGTAGACAGTACATGTCGGTGCACAAACCAAACCATGAAGTCTAAGGAATTGTCTGTAGACCTCTAAGACAGAATTGTATTAAGACACAGATGTAGGGAAGTGTATAAATATGCAAGGTTCCAATGAACACAGTGGCCTCCATTATCCATAAATTGAATTAGTTTCAAACCAACAAACTGAATAATCATGGTAGAAGGGCCTTTGTCAGGGAGGCGACCAAGAACACATTGGTCACTCTGATCCAACATTGCTCTGTGAAAAGAGAACCTTCCAGAAGGACAACCATTTCAGCTGCACTCCACCAATCAGGCATGTATGCTAGAATTGCCAGATGTGCCAAGCTTGTAACATCGTACTTAAAGGTTTCATTAGGGAACATGAATTGAATCCATCCTGGAATAAGGCTGTAACATAACAAAATGTTGAAAAAGTGAAGTAAAGGTTCTGCATGCTTCACCAGCTTCTGTGTGACATGCAACTCTCCCCTGACTGTGCTTCCTCTGGTTAGTTCCTCTCCAAATAGTGCTTGACCAAGTCAGTTAGAGTTATCTTTTACCCTTCCCAAAGTACCTATTTTTTTGCAAGTGTGATGGGTGTATGTAGATTTTATGGGCATAAAATGCAATTGCAATTGTTGTGTATTGTAATTGACCTGTTTTTCTTTGCATTAGTTTTGCTTTTGAAAGAGAACAAAACAGGTTCACAATATGTCATTTCCATGTTTGGTATTCAAATATGCAAAGGAAAAAGTAGTCTTCCATTCTAGGACACCTTTAATAAAGTTTCTGGTAATCCCCCATATAAACCGTACTGGTACTTTTTATGTAAGTATAGTATAAGTATAATGATAGTTTATATATTTTGTAAACGTAAAGTAATTTTATTGAAATCTTATTATTATTATTATTATTATTATTATTATTATTATTATTATTATTATGGATAAGTCCATATTCCCTGACAAATACTGTTAGCACAATCTGCTGTGGACACATGGCTTCCAGGCCAGTTCTGTCCCATGAGACTTCTCAGTTACATCTAGCTTATCAACTCATCCATACGTATGCTTACAAACCAGAGAAGGGAAGCATAAAAACTCAGCTCTGCCCAAAGTCTTAGATTTTTCTTTGTTCTACTCCTGGAAGAAGAAAAAGAAAAAGACAAAAAAGAAGAAGAGGAAGATGTAGAAGAAGAAAAGGCCCTTTCTCACTTTTGTGTTGCATTATTGATCATAAGAGTCCAGGCCCTCCTTTTTTTTCCTCCTCCGACAATGCATCATGCATATATTCTTTTTAATCACCCTTTGTGAATAATATCAGTCACATCTTCATTTTTAAAACGCTCCTGCCTGTGTCTTGGACCACCTGGGGTTGAAGAGGTGAAGCAGTTTTCAGAATGTCGACTTGAAAGACAATTCCTGCAATCTTCTTTCTATTGTGTGCTGTGGGATTTGGATCACAGAGATTTGTTTAAACCTTCTATTGAGTTACGCAACACGATTACTTCAAATACATCCAATGAGGCTGAAAAGGAAAGCTCAGGTTCAGCCCAGGTTCTGTCAAGTCTTGATGGGTCAAAAATAGAACTTTTACAGAGCATTGAGGATGTCTTTTGAGTAGTCACATTGATGCACTTCTTGGCTCAGATTATGAGTGTGGCACCACGTTATTAAAAGGACAAATTCAAACTCAGATTAATCTTAATCCTGCAGCTACACTTTATGAAGTGATATGGTTTTATAAATAAACAAACACTCTGCTTATGATAACAATGTTCTGCTTGAGGAACATTGTCATAAACATGTCAAGGCAGAGGTCATATTTTGTCATTTACGTCCACACTGTCCAGACCTATACATCTACACATCCATGCAATAACCTAATCAGACAATTATTGGACAGCAGGACATGGCATAAAATCATACAGATAAATGTGAATTCATTGTTTATATGTTAAATGTGTTATATGTATAGGTTAAATTCAGAGGAAATAATCCCCCGTGTGCATGTTTGTTTATATGAGCCATCAGAATGGGAAAAAAATAGATCTCAGTGATACTGAGTGTGGCAGCCTAGTTTTTCTACAACTGCTGATGTCCTGATATTTCAGCACAATAGTTTGTAGAGTTTACTCAGTGTTCTATGGGTGGCATTTCTTTGGACATAAATGTGTTGTTGATAAGGTTAATGGAGAATGGCCAGACTGGTCTGAGCTGACAGAAAAGCCACAATTGTGGTGAGCAGAAAAGCTTCTCAGAATGCACAACATGTCAAACATTGAGGTGGATGGCTTTGTTGAGCTCCAGTTCTGTCAACTAAGAACAGAAAGCTGAGGCTGCAGTGGGCTCAGACTCACCAAAACTAGACAGTTCAAAACTGGAGAAATATAGCCTGGTCTGATGGCTATGGTTTCCATTTCGAACCTCAGTTTTTGATGCCTGCTGCCTCTGCTTCAGCGTCTGTGTCAGGTTCGACTAATAGAGAGCATATCCCCCTGTCGGCCTCCAGAACAATGCCCAGTCTGGTTCCACAAACTGTATAAGGGACATGCCTATGTCCATACCTGTGCCTCAGACTATGTCCGTGCCTGTGTCTTTTTGTGTTTATGTTCCTGTTTCTGTTCCTGTCCCTGTTCCCATGTCTGATTTCGCGTGCCAGTCTCTGTTACTGTTTTTGTGTCTCAGTCGCTGTCCTGTCCTGTCTAGTGTTTCCCACGTTCCCCAGGTCCAGTCTCCTGTCATCTATGTCTCCTAACCATAGATAACTAATCCCAGTATCAACTTTAAAACAAAAAAGCTTGAAATGTACCACTTTAAATGTAATGAATATGATATTTTTAAATTCATTTTTCACAGTATTCTAATTTGTTTGGATGCAATAATAACTCTGGTAAAGAAGACAGGTCAACCCTCACAAAAACAGAATCATTCAGCTCGCTGTGACAAGGATGGGTACATGAGGTCATTTGTACCGACAGCAATCACACTGCACAACTCCTCTTCACTGTGTCGGAACATTATAACACACTAAGCCACTAACTGAGCATGCTCACTGAATATTGCTGGCCATTATTACTCCTTCTTTTAAATCATCTGCACTTATCTACACATGTACATGACTGACGGACTCCCCGAATGGCTGGACATTACTGCTGTCTTCTATTTTTCTATTCATTTTCTATTCATATCTTTTGCACAGACAATATTAACAACTTTAACTATACATGTAAACAACATGCAGGCATACTGAGCCTTCATGTGCACTCTGTTGTTACTGTACTGTATTGTTACTGTAGTGTTACCTGCATAATGTTTACGAAATTACATATTACATACTTTGATATTCAAAATGGCCCAGTTGTTAGCTTTTTAGTTCATTGTAATTTAATATATCTCTTATTTATTATGTTTCTTAATAAGACTTGTGTACTGTGCCCTTTCTGCTCTTGTTGTCAATTGTGCACTTTCTGCTCATTATTGTTATTTGTGCTGCTGTAATATGTGACTTTCCCTCTGGGATTAATAAAGTTACTGTCTGACTATCTGTCTGTCTGGGTGGGTGTTTGGGGGGTTTGAAACAAAGTGTGTATTATGGTTCTCAGCTATTGGGGGTAAGAGGCCAGTCTTATAATGTCTTATAATAGTACTGTGTCCTTACAGCGAGCAGCAAAGACATAATCAGAAAGCTCTTTTTAAAAAAACAAAGCTCAACAAACTGATCTTCAGCATTCAACAAAATATAGAAACACAAAAGGATTTTTATATGATGATTTGAATACACTTGTTAATTTTTATTTATTAATGTTAAATTTTTTACAACTTTATGAAAAAATATATATACTTTTTAGAAGTGTACAATAAAACATTTGTTTTTTGTATAACGTGTTATACGGGGAAATATTGGGTATGTTATGCTAATTCTCAGCATTCACTTTTTTGCATCATTAGCTTATGCATTATTGCTAAAATTTCAGAAATGAGGGTTTTTATATTAGTGTTGTATTTATTTTAGTTTGTCTAGCCATGTCAAATTTTGTTTAGAAAACACAGAAACAGGCCCATTGGTTAGTGTAAATAATCTTTGTGAAATAATGTTCTGAACAAGCTGTATGCACATTCATATACGGAGCTGTGACATTTTATTATGGCCTTTGAGGATACTCACAGCATTCATTTTAACAGTTTAACTGTTATCATTGGTAAGCTTGGTCAACCTGGCAACAGTTCATATGTAAAGACACATTGGTTCATAGATCATAGGTACATGAATTTCTAGAGAGTAGTATGGACTACACTAAAGAGGAGATTGGCCACAAGTGCGGTTTAAAATAAAATGAGTGGAGCAAGTCCACACGGGCCAGGGACGTGTTCCAGTTTCACTATCAACACTGTTTAATTTTTAATGTCTCCTGTCACCGGATCTCACTCCCGTCACTGATGTCAGGGCCTTTGCGGAGGAACTGCAGTCTGTGCTCATATTGCATGACCTCTATTAGCCCTAACCACCATTTAAGTATCTTTTCAGAGGTGAGTAATTGGGACAAGATCTGTTAATATGGCTTAATGCCTGCGTGTCATATGTGTATGGCCTGAATCTGACCTCAGGACAAAAAAGTGAGAGCACAGTGTGTGTGTTTGTGTGTGTGATTGTAAATCTTTTACAGACTCTACAGCATAGCATAGCGTCCCTGCCTGGGCTTAAGAGAGTGTGCACATTTACTGTGGGTTTGTGTGTATTAACTGCCAGAATGGCCTTCAGGGATCCCTTATTTAGACACTTCATTATAAGGCTAAATTGGGGTGTGCCTATGTGAGCAGTTTGTGTTTGGTGTGTTGTTACTGGAGAGCTTGTTTGTGTGCAAATGTTCAAGGTGAAGATGCAGAGGGAGCTGACATACTGTCCCCATGGCAATGCCTTTGAAAATAGCCAGCCTCTCCATCTTCATAAGCCCCTGCTTTGTTTCTCTGACTCTCTCTCACTGTCTGCCAATGTAAAGGTCTTTAAGGTATCTCTCTCTCTCTCTCTCTCTCTCTCTCTCTCTCTCTCTCTCTCTCTCTCTCTGTCTTTCTTTTACCCACTCTCTCACCTCACTCAAACCCTTTATCTTCAACCTGCATAATTTCTTGTCTTTCTATCTCTCTTTCTTTTTCTCTGTTCATACTTTGTACTCACTCATATTCTCGTCTTCTCCAGCCATCCTTCTTCTCCCACTCTTGCTTCTTCCTCCCTTTCTTTCTTTGTTTTCTTTCTTCCCACTGCCTCCCTCACTCCCACTCTATACCTCCTCCCACCCTTTCATTTTCCCTTTTTCCTCATTTCTTGTCTTATTTACATTTACATTTACATTTGCGGCATTTAGCAGACGCCCTTATCCAGAGCGACTTACAAAAGTGCTTTGCTGTTCACTTAGAACATCATTAGCTAGTAGACAAGACTGGAATCTAGAGGTTCCGCATGTTTAGACCATGTTGAAACAAAAGTCTTTATGGAGTTAAGTACTCCTGAAAGAGATGAGTCTTCAGTCTGTGTTTGAAGACAGTGAGGGACTCAGCTGTTCGGATTCCCAGGGGAGGTTCATTCCACCATTTTGGTGCCAGAATATCCAATCCATGTTTCCTTTACTCCATTCTTTCTCTTTTGTCACCTACCTCCCACCCCTGTCCTCTACCTTGCTTAATTTATCTCTCTCAAACTCTCTCTCCCTCACTCCTACTCTCCTCTTCTCCAGCCATCCCTCACTCACTCTTGCTCTGCCTCCCTTTCTATTTATTCTTTGTATTTTTTCTTCATTTTCTTCCCTCCCTCTCTTCTGTATATCCCTCACTCTCACTCTGTCCTTCACCTTTGCCTTCCTCCCTTTATCTCTTTCTCACTTCTTTATCTCTTCTTTCTCATTTTCTCCCTTAATACTTTCTTTTCCTCCTTCCACTCTCTCCACCTCACTGCTACTCCCTGCTTCTCCAGCCATTCTCCCTCCCTGTCTCACTTTTTCCCTAACTCTGTTTGTTTATCTTTATTTGTTTATTTCTTTCCTGCGTTCCTTCCCTTTGTCCTTTTTCTATTTCACTCCCACTTCTTATCTTTTCTTTCCACTTTGTAATCTTTCTCCCCCTTCCCCAATATCACTCTCATTCCTTTCCCTCTCTTTCTCATCATAATTGTCACTCTGTCTGTCTCTCATACTTGCACTTCATGTCAGTTTAAACTGCTCTGTATAACTTGTTGTGTCACAGGTGGGTTCCTGTAGACAGGTGATGCCCACAAACAGCAAAGCTGCTGTGTTTAAGCCTGCATTCTGTCACCAAAATAGTCTTTTATAATAGTTGGTAAGAGAAAGTGAGGTCCTACTCTCATCTGCCAGGGTGCACCAACTAATATTTAATAACAATAATGACAAACATACAAATGAAACAAACACAATCAAAACGAACATTAAGTTTAATGATAAAAACTAATTAGAAAGAAAACAATAAGAAAATGATATTTTGTGCTTTGTGCCTGGAAAAAAACTAGTTGATTTGTGTTGTCATATGTGTGTTTATGAGTATTTCACAACACCTAAGAACATCCTACTTCCAGACAGAACACAGAATCTGTGAGAAGACATTGATTTGAACACATTTCTAAATTTTTGAGCAGAATATGGAATAAATACTGAGTTGAATTGATGTTTGAGGTTTGACTGAGTGCTTTTTAGGGGGAGGAGTACATTCTTTGAACTCAGCTGTTAAGTTTGGGTTTGCGAGACTTTGAAAAATGCTCATTAATTTGACTCATTCTTTCATTATGTCTTTTTTTAGTTTGCTGTTTATTTACTAAGATTGTTTTCAGGAAACTCTCTGTCTGTTTGTCACATTTATTGTATTTATTGCTTCATATTTGCAAATCTGTGCCTGAACACTGTACTTTATGTAGTCAGTTCTCTATTGTATTGTTCCATATTGCACCCATACCCAGGATTTTTGCTCCACTTTGTACTCAGTTTAAAAGACAATAAATGCCTCTTGACTTGACTTGAGTGAACAAGAATCACAATTTTTGTCCATATTGTGCATCTCCTTCATATGGAAATGATGTGCAACATTTGAAAAAAAAATGCAATCAGTTCACAGTGCTGTTATGATGTGGTGAAGTGATGGTGCAGTATTGAATTATTTTTTCTTATTTTTATATATATGAGCAGTAACATATTGCCTGAAAAGCTATTACTGTATGTACATAGGTTTGTAGGCACATGCTTATCATGCATCTCATCCTGCTCATGAAATGCAGTCAAGGGAATTAAAGCAGTATCATCTAAGAAATTTGTATTTATTGCTCATAGGCTACTTCACTTTTACACCACTGCTGTAAATACCAATCACACGTTGAGCTCCCCCTCAAAGACAGCTGTACTCATCCTTTCATTGACAAACTGAGAGATATAGATCTGACATCTGAAGTTAAATAAGCATGTGGGCTGACAATATAAAATTGACACAAATGTGAAATTGATTTGAAATGTCTACAAATGTTCCATAGTGCAACAGCAGATTTCTGGAACCTGAGTGAAAATGACAGACACCATTATCCCTATTACAGTTAGTGGACCATGAAAATGGTCTTATTTGAATGTAAAATTACATAAAATGTTTTTTTAGGCAGTGTCAATACTCTTCTGAAAAATCTTTACACAGGACAGCTTTAAATATGTTGAAAACTCGATTCTTTAAGCCTCCAGATTATTAGTGAGGTTGGGTACTGATATTGGATGATTTGTTCTGGATCACAAAAAAACTCCATCCCAATATTTGATGGAGCACCATCCCTCTAGTTAATGCAGTTCCATTTCTCCACAGTCTAATACTGAGGGGCATTATTGTTGGACACAGTGACCATGACAGCAATGGGTGCACTTCTAATGTAGCTGAATAGCTATTTACTCAATAGAATGGGTGTATGGATAGTTTTGGACATAATCTTCTTTGCAGTCTTCACAATACTGAGCCTGCAGATGCAGAATTCTAATTTCTGGAGCATTCCTAACTATTATTACTACATATTTCTTTGCATTCAGTTCAAATCAATCTTTCAAACGTTTTTAGGTTTTCACATCACAGTTAGAGCTTAAGAAATACCAGAGATTGCAGTCTATTTATACTTACCTAGTGTTATAACCTTGTTTCTTTATAGATAGAAGGCCATTCATGAAAAGTAGATTGGAGATTCTTAAATCTTTTCAAGCAAAAAGCCAAACTAGAAGCAGAGAACAGATAGTGGCTAGCTCTATATGTCTGTAGATTTAGAAGTTTGGGTGTAGTTAAGTCTCTATCCTCAGGCCGACACTGCAAATCGATGAAACGTTCTTATCTGAGTCACAGCATACGGCCGGAGGACTACAAAGGCACCGCCATCATGTGATCAGCCCAGCCAGCGATTAAAGGTGTCCCTCAGGCTTTTTTTCTGCCACCATTAGATGGTTGAAAGAGGAGCTTTAAAATGAAAGGGATAGGTGGGCTGATGGACTTTGGGTGAGCTTGATGTCAGAGCTAAATAATCCTTAGATCTGTCCAGAAACCCTATGATGGGTTTGAAAGATGATGTCCCTATAGTACATTCAGTCTCACTTTCATCAGTTGCGTAATTAATTAATTGTCACTGTGGGTCAGTTACACGAGTCCTTTGCTTCAGGTCTCAGGTCAAAATAAGATGCATTCTGCATGCAAATGCATGTGTGTTTGGAACGAATCTGGAGTACAAGCCTGAACACAGCTTAGTAGCCATGTAAGGGAGAGCAGGGCACAAACTAATGTGAGTTAACATAAAACAAAGATTATTTATCTTGTTAAACAAGACCAAGATCTCATATTCATTTACATGACATTTACATTGATGGCATTTAGCAGACGCCCTTATCCAGAGCAACTTACAAACGTGCTTTGCTGTTCACTCAGAATATCCTTAGCTAAAAGACGAGGCCAGAATCTAGAGATTCCTCACGCTTAGATCCTGTTGAAACAAATGTCTTCATACAGTTAAATACTCCTGAAAGAGATGAGTCTTCAGTCTGCGTTTGAAGACAGTGAGGGACTCAGCTGTTCAGATTCCCAGGGGAGGTTGCCTTTTGAGGGATGATGGGTCAAGCTGTGCTGTACTTGAAGCTCGATGGGCTCTTGGTACAGCTCAAGTTTTGACCATTGCCATCATGTATGGAGGGTGCTTTCCATTTTTGGCTTTGTAGGTCTGCATCAAGGTTTTGAATCTGATGTTCAGCTACAGCAAGCCAATGAAGGGAAGGCAGCAGAGGAGATACGTGACTGAACTTAGGAACATTGAAGACGAGTCGCGCTGCTGCATTCTGGATAAGTTGTAATGGTCTGATGGTCTGCATAGGAAGGCCTACAGTCTTGAAAATAGTAACATTTCAAATGGAGCATTGAGCAAGGAAACATGCTTTATAGAACCATGTTTGCAATAAAGACGTGCAAGTTGTGTTTCTTGATGTTACTGTATGTTTATTAGTGTGTTTTTCCACTTGTCTTAAATATGTAAATCCACACCTAT
The DNA here is from genome assembly GCA_034509495.1 of Acestrorhynchus altus. Lineage (NCBI taxonomy): Eukaryota > Metazoa > Chordata > Actinopteri > Characiformes > Acestrorhynchidae > Acestrorhynchus > Acestrorhynchus altus. Next base: position 15,344,638 of record CM067503.1, on the reverse strand, counting down.
GACCAATTCTGGGCTTGTATGGGGATAGGGGCTCATTGTCACTGGATTGCTTTCACACAGAAGAATTCTGTGGATTGATTGCACAATTTCAAACCTAACACTTTTCTACATGCATATTTGCAAAATGCAAGGGCCTACATTCATCCCTTTAGTGCTTTTTATTATGTTCCTTTGATTAAAAAAACAAAAAAAACAAAAAAAAAACTTTCAAGCCTAAACACTTTCTGGTACAAGGTGCAGTTCTCAGAGGAGATTTTATAGCCATGCAGGTGATATGTTGAAGCAGTCATTAGAAAGTTAACCAGTCACACATCCTCCTAAACGATGCTGGGAGCAGACAGCTCAGGTACTGCAGTTTACAACCCTTTCTCTAGGAGTCCAGAACCTTGCATGGACAGGGGCACCATCCACCGGGCAACTCCTCCTCCAGCAAGACCGGCTGATAAGTAATGTCATTAATCTTTTTAGACACCAGATACTAATGTACTTAGGTTGCAACCTTCTACAAACCTGACAGAAACTAGAGAGACTAGAAACTCTAGCTTGACCTGGTCTGAATTAGGGGGAGAGTTACCAAAGAACATGGAACATTGTTGTAGGAATCCAATGCATTCATCAGGATCACTGCTATAGGCTCAGGTTTACAGACTGGAAACATGGTGTTAACCGGATTCTCAGCTACCAGCAGCGCTGAGTTGCAAGTTTCTTGTTGTTCGGAAAACTCAAGACAACAGCTGTTGACGTTCACTGAGTAATCGGCCCTGCGCAGGCACAGCATTATGGACTTATTCATACTCCACTGTCTGCATGTTCAGGTGCAAGTTTTCAGTCAAGACTTGGCAGAAAGACAGACGCATGTACAGTACAAAAATAAAGAGGCTTTATTATGGATGGAAGCAAAGTGGGAGGTCTAACAGCCCAAGTCGAAAACCAGCAGTAGCAGAACAAATACCAAAAGGGCTTAGAAAGAGACAAAGAAAAGGAACAGGGCAAAAAGATCATACACGGGAAAGCTACGTGAGTAAAGAAAATATGCTGAGAAATGCAGAAAAGGCAAGACTTGGCAATGGGACAATGAAGGTGGGAAGCTTATAAAGTCTGTGCAGAGGTAATGGCAATCAGTTCTGATTTGATCTTGGCTTTGTCACATGGCTGTTGTTGGGAGATGGGATATAGATGTGGGAATCCTGGGTAATGGAGTCTGTGTGTCCTCAGAATCTGGAAGGACAAAATGTCAGAAAAATGCAGTTGATCATTCTCTCACTAATACATATGTATAAAGGGGGGGGGGGGGGGGGAGCAAAACAGAAGGTTTTTGCAAAATAGCGGTAGATATGATGGAGTGTGGCTGATTATATATTCCATTCCATTTACTAAAGTTTTGGCAACTAACAGCTAAATGTTTATTTGCAGTTTCCTTTGGCTAATAAAAGACCCAAATTAGAAGTAGTGTCTCAGAAACTGTGTTGTTAGTAGACTTTGTTTAACAGTGTGAGTAGTTATAGCAGCTCTACGGAGGCACAGACCGTGAACATTAGCTGAATATATATATATATTTTTTTTTTTTTTTGAGAAAATTATGTGATTTCAGTGCTCACAACTGCACAACAGTTCAACTAGCAACATTTTTGGATGTTCTTTTACATTTAAAGCTAAGATTAATTAGGATGAACACTGTTTTAATGAAACATTATATTATATGCTTTATATTAAAATGAACAAAGATGCAAAACATAAATAAAATAGAATAACAACACCACTGTGACCACCACTTACATTTTAACAATTAGAAATTCTGAGCTAACGTAGGACCCAGGCTTCCGAAACTGTCAAGGAAGACTTTATTGTCACATAACATTACACAGGGGTAAGGGTGGTAATAAATAAATAAAAAATAAATAAAATAAAATAAAATAAATTAATTAAAATAAATACATTAAACTTAGGTGCAAGTCCCTCACAGAAGTAAAAGCTGATGTATAAAAATACACAGGAGAACATAAAAGAACACACATATATGTCCATACATTTTACATACATTATTGCACTGATACACTATTATTGCATGTTCTGCATTTCTGTTTTAAGTAAGGCTGATTGATTATATCTTTCTCTAAGCTTAGCGCTGTCTTTTATCTCCTGTCTTTTATCTTCAGATGTTGCACTGAACACAACCCACTGACTAATGCTGACAGTTGAATTGCACATAGTTAAAACATCTGTGTGAAAACTCCATAGTAGGAGCTGCAGACATCTATAAAACTGTAAAAATGCAACATGCACATTTAAGAATACAGTATACTATGTGAATGCCTTATGAGCTGTGTTGAATCTACTCTTTTAATCTGTTAAACCCTTTATGGAAGCTCACACTTCAGTTTGTCACTACAATAATGTAATATTTAACATCAATTCCATATGCCTTAAAATAGAACCCTCTGGGACTCCATCATATGTGGTAAATTAAAGTATTACCAAATAATTCACATTACATTCTGCATTTAGATAAAAACTCAATAATAAACCCAAGGGTTCTAAGGGTTAAAAAGGTGTTGCAATAAGATATTGAATAATCTTCTAATAGTAGGCTAACAAAACACAAATGTGTATCTATAGTTTAGATAACTCATAGTTCATAGTACTTCAAAATCATTAACATTTTAAGCTAATACAATTTTTTGTTTTGTATGTTTGTTTGGGGCATATTTGTAATACATGAAGTGAATTATTACAAATGTTTGGTTTGTTATATGTTTAGAATTATATAAAAAGAAGTAAAAATGATCAATGAAATGAGTCAGTATTCCATGGTATACCATAGTATGCTTTATTCTATGATAGTGAGTTATCAGAGCTAATTTATGTATTATGTGTATGTTTATCATTGGTTATGAGAAATATGAATACTATTCCAAATTTAAATATCATGAACAACCAAGTGTCCATTGGTTAAACATTGCTACTTGCACCAGTTCTTCAAAAAGGATGCTGTTCTCTGCACATTTGTGCTTTGTTAGCTTGCTTGCATGCTTTGCTCTTCATTTCTCTCAATGTTCACAATTTTCTCATGGCTGACAGCCAACATGCTCCATCAGCCAAAACAGCACTCAGCGACTGGAGCTAACAATGCAGGCTATAAAACACAATCTATAGGCAACAGTCAGTGGCCTGACAGCATCCAAAAATTCCACAAGACATAGGTAGCATACTTTTTTTTCAGCAATTATGCGGGATCACTTCCCTACAAGCATCACTGAATCTTAGGTGCTTGTGACCCTGTTGCCAGTTCACTAATCGTAGTCCCTTGGAGCACCATTGTTAGGTACTTCCATCCTTGAGAAGGTTTTACTCATGTCTTATAGCTATTCAAAAGCTTATTAAACTTGACAGTACTGAAGATGGTAGAATTGGAAGAATTGGAAGTCCACGTCCACCCTATCCCCAACCCTTGATTGCTGTGAACTTCTTGTTAAATACAAAAAAAGCACAAGAACATTTTCCCTGAATTCTCCCAGACACAGGATAGTAGACTATTAATGATGCTGAAGATTTTGTCTTCACTGGTCTTGGACAAAATGAAACAATTCCCCACTGAAGCCGGTCATGTAATCAAAAAAGGTTTAGAATAAAGGATTGCCACAGTATTGCCACATATTGCTGCCAAGTATAATTTAAAAAAAATCTGCATATTGTTCTTACAATATATTAAAAGTAAAAATAGCATTATGTCATAATTACAAGAAAGTATCTGATGTCATTTTTATTACATTTATGAAATGTAACTGACTTAGAAGGTTACTCAAATTACAGAGGTGGGTCAGATAAGTGTTAGCGAGTCTTGGCCAAGGACTCTTATTGGTGTAACACAACATAGTTGCTGTGGGAATTGAAGTCCACATATGTGGGCTCAGAGGTGGTGTGAGCACTTGTGCCACACCAAGCACATTATTAAACATGTCAGTGCTGTGGGCTTCCAAATATGTCTTTCACACAGCTCTTTGATCCACAAACAGCATTTTCTAAATTGCAATGCAACAAGTAGGCCACAAGTCAAAATTCCTGATCTTTAAAATGCACAATAAATGAAAATAAGCAGAACTGGTGCAGCAGGCACAGAAAATATTAATGGACAATCTGTAAATACACTGTCTAAAATTGTAAAACACTGAAAGTGATGAGCTTGTTGGGGTTAGAAATAAAGTCTTGAGACCAACTTAAAAACTGTTTAAAACTCAGTACATTTTTAAAGTTATTCATTCATTTTCACTTCATCTTATGTCTTCAGTGTGTTTTAAGACTTAAAGGGAGTTCAAGGTGCCTATAATCTCTACCTAGTGCTGTATATATGCAGTACTGTACCGCCTTTAGGAACCCATCTGCCAAATTATTATCCTGAGCTAATAAGGCGTGTTATTCAGAGTAAAGAATTATATTAGTCTGAGACAGAAATGGAAAGTAAAACTGAGACTTTGGTTATGCTGGCAGCACAGCATTAGTTATTATTTCATGGAAAAATCCATAACCACAGCTCTATCTACAAACCATCCAGGCGGAGAACGGCTCCCACAGAGATTAATTTATTTTGGGCCAGTTTTCATGGTTAAATAAAAAGTACCTCTGGTGCACTTTTAGAACATCGCCAGTATCCTCAAATAAACCCAGTCTTAGTCCTGGTATCCACATTAAAACTCCTGCTTCATAATGAAGATATCAAAAATAGCTTAGTCCAATGAGATGAGTTGGACAAAACAAAATTACAGGGATCCTCATGCATAGAAATACCTCAAACCAGGAGAATACCCACAGGGAGACTTCAGGGGACATAGGCCTACTGCATGGAAGCCAGGGCCCTGAGGTTTGCTCAGAAGATAATATTAAAAATGTTACAACAAGAAATGTCTGTTACAAAATTAGGTTGGTGGAAATTCTGCATTCGCTTGGTCACTAATCAAACACATGATCCAAGAGCTTGCTGAGTGATCACCAATGTGTTCCAAGCCTCCAACAAATATCTCCCATGTTTGATATCTGGACTGTCAGCTGAAGGGCTATTCTGGTACTGTGAAAAGTGTATTGACTGGATGTCTGTGCAGCGACTACAGCCAATGAGAGTGCAGGACACAGGAGGAGGATAAAAGTGGGGAGTTATATATCACCAAGCCTATACATTTTAGTGCTTTCCATGCTCCCAGCACACTTCAGACATTCAGTCAGATATTCATTTACTCACAAGTGATGTAGCATCAGTTCTCACATGTTTTCATGACAAAATGAAATGTTTTTGGAAGAGCAGACAGACTCTTTTGTAGGTTGCTCCTGGTGAAAGATCTTGTAATTTGTGTAAACCCTATGTCACTGATCAGTCATATAGTGCGCTAAACACAACCAAGCAAAGACCTTCCACAGGAAGCCAGATCCCAGAGGTTGGGGACAGCTAAAAAAATAACCATAAAAACACACACAAAACATATAAAAAAAACATATAAAGTCATCAACAATTCAGAATATCTTTACTTAAATGCATAACAGAAATTATAAAATGTAATGTTTAATTAATGGCAATTAGAGGGATTTTCTTACAACTTTCACATAGGCAAGTTGGTTCCCCCTAAAAATGAATTCCTGCTATGAATCTACTTCAAACTACTTAAATAAGCTTACCTCATGTGGTAATTCTCTATAACTGATACAATACTGCCTGAGCATCAGTGACAATACAGTGGAGTCTCAAGTTCACCTTTGTATATAATTTTATTTCTGTTTATGGTAAAGATATTCATTTGTTTTCAGTATTCATCAGCCTGAGGCAAACTTCACCAAAAACGCGCTGGAGCTAATCCCACTTCATTTAAAATGAACGATAACAACATTAGAAATGGACACTAGTAGACACTGCCTATAGACAGGGTGCCTAAGGCTCACTTCAGGGCTTTGTAATAAATATTAACTTTCTATATATCGTAATTGCCTACAGCTATGTTGTATTCTGATCCATGTATATGTAAGCATGCTGCATGATGTATCCACTCTCTGCTTGGAATTACAGCAGTATTCGTCCATACAAGCTTTCACTATCTATAATATATTCTCCCCTTAGCAGTAGGTGGGTTCATGTAGTGTGCATTCTTAGAAGAAAGGAGTATTTCTCATACTCCGAATTTTCTTGTCATTCCACAAGGTTATGATTCCTTTTAATGCCTTTTATATCTTTCAGGACAGAGATGGAACCTGCAGTCCTTTTACAGTTCCAGCTTGATTGTATATTTAATTTATTTTTACAGAAATGTTGGCTCATCCCTAGAGCTTTTCTCCTACAGGCTCAGAATTTTGCAGAAGGGCTTTCTGAAAGCATACAGCTAGCAGACTCTGTCTCATTCATTTAAAAGTCCAACAAGAAAAAGCCACTCAGTTTGCATAACACAGCCATCTTTCTTGAAAAATAGATAATTACAATGTACATGTCTTTCACCACATCAAATACAGATAGAGATGTATTGCTTCAGCACAGTCATCAGTCACCTTCTCAAGGAATCCTATGTGATCCAGGGTGAATTTGATTCGTAGTATTGTTTTGTGATTCAATGCAACAGGATAACCACAAACCTCTGAACATCTGGGAATGCTTTTGTTAATTTGATCTGTGTAATGGTTGACTTCACTATAAACTTTTACTGCATCTCCAATACAGATTTTATTTATTTTTGTATATATATATTTGTATATATATATACATATATAGCAATATATATGTGTGTGTATATATATATATATAATATATATATATATATATATATATATATATATATATATATATATATATATATAGGTCAAGTGTGGAATTATAGAAGAACAGCACATTTGATGGAGTTCTGGTTCAAGTCATTTTTAGTTAACAGGACATTGCAATGTTTTTAGACATTTTTATGTTTGTTTGTTTTTTATGTTGTTTGTGTGTTATTAATATATTATGATTATCACACCCAGAATTTTATTGTCATACATTATAAACTTTGTTCAACAATAACTTTTTCAAATTTGTAACAATTTCTTTTAGATATTCAATTTTCTTTCCACAGTATTCAGAGGCCATTCCACACATTGCAGATATTATTTATATTTTGTCCCCAAAATGAACCTTGTGGAATGGAACAAGTAACAATTCAATGAATCCAATTTGATAATATTTATTCATCAAAAAATTTCATCAAGGTAACTCCTGAACACTGTGTCTCATATTTTTCCATGAATAAGTCATGATCAGTAGTGTGAAAAGCCTACAGTCAGCAGTATATTTCTTAGTAGTTTGGAAGGAATAATAGCTTACATGCATTCTGTAATATTTATTACCAATAATATATCAATTTTGTTTGCGTGATAGTGCTTTTCCACTAAAAATTATTTCTGCTTCACATCCCACATTTACACCAGTTTTAGTGGAATCAAAGACACGTCACAGACTATGTCATCCAGAGAGGCCACAGAAGACTACAACATCCAAGAGGAATGGTATGTCATTGCTCCTTGCTCCTGTAAAAAAAAATCTACTAATCTTTGGTTCCCACTGTGAAAAGACATTTCATTTTTACCCTGATATTGAAACTCATTCTTGCTACTTCCTCAAAGTAATGAGAAAGGATCTCAAAATAATGAGAGATTATTTCAAAATGTTAAAATAATGGAAAATCATCTCAGGATAATAGAAAACTGTCTCAAAATAATGAATTACCTGCTCAAAATAATGATTAGCATTAACAAATAAATTGACAAACAAAACAAACTTATCCTAGAAGACTAAATCCATGGATATATTGTGTCACCAATTGCCCCTGCAAAGTAAACAGTAGTCCATCTTTCAGTATTTATTTTATAGAGACAGAGACAAAGCATAAGATGAATGAATGTATGGCCTCTGGATTAGAGAGGGTCTCCTCTCTGCTGATCTGCTGAAAGCCTGAAAAGCATGACAGATGCTTTCTGGTGTAACTGCTCAAATACTTCAGTTCATGGTGTAACTGCTCAAATACTTCTTGCGCTCTGATCAGGTTCATGTTTCACATTCAGGTTAGTTGTAATAGGAAACGTAAATGAACCCTTTGACTGAACCTGGATTGATTATCAATAAAATATGGTCTAATCATTATCCAAATCATAATTATACAAAAATTGACAAAAACTAAATCAAACGCATTATGTAAACATCCACAGTAAAGATTAAGATTTAGTTAAGCTAAAAAGTTAAGTTTATCCTTGATTTTAGTCACCTGTCGATCCACTTTTTACAGCAATGACCTCCACCAATAAATTTCTGTTGCTGAAAAAAAAAAATTGCACAATATTAAGTAGGAATTCTTTACATTTCCTCTCTGCTGATTTTTTTCCTCCCTGCAAATTGAGATTCCACAACATCTCTATAGATTCAAGATCAGACCTTGTGCATTCTAAAACACAAACCTTCTTTTTCCATCCATTCTTTAGTAGATTTACTTACATACTACATTAAAATACATCATAGAATTCAATGTTTCCTCATTGACACATGACATCCAGGCTCACAACCCATGATGAATCTTCCATCAAGCTTCACAGTTAAGAGTTCTGGTTTGCAGTCTTCTAGCATTTGTCTATAAGCTTTGTGGAATATACAGGTAATTCTTGACTTTTGGCTAATTTTAGCTGGGCCACAATATTTCAACCTGACCTCAACCTATGCAAATCTATTCTTATGAAAGACTAAACACTGGCATGCCTGCTCATATGCATGCATCGCTGTGTGTACAAATGTTATGCCTCTGGCATGCGTCTCCACTGAGTCTGTGTTTGTAGCAGAATAACTATCTCAACTAACATCTTACTTGACATCCTTATAAGCATCCAAAGCATCTATTTACCTGGATTTCATAACTGAGCCTTTTCTCCAGATAAGGGTATTCCAGTGTCCAATTTCCCCGACACAGAACAAATAAGAGTAGACTTGCAGACATTTGAGTGAATATTTTAAATGTAATGCCTTCAAGTGTGGTTGCAGGTTTTGGCAAACATTCTTAAGAAGATCTGCAGAGTTCCATAATTAGGGGTCATGGAATATGGTCTTCTGAGGTTTTCTGAAAGTTGTTACATTAAGGCTTGTTTCACATTCTAACAACTTTCTAGATTATAGTTTTATAGAACATTTTACTATTGATATATGCCTGTACTGTACAGTCACTGTAACTGTAGCTATCAAATTGTGTTGACTACATTCAGGTTGAGTTTCATTGCTGACCATGTGCATCCCATAATGGCCAGAATTCACCCATATTCTATTTCCAGCATAATAACACATCATCTCAAAAAACAAAGCTGTCTCAAATTGGTTTCATGAACATGACAATGAGTTCTTCAGTTGCCTGAAAAATCATCAATCAACCATCATACCATTATTTCAACATGGACAATAAATTCCACCATCTTGTTGAAAGATAAGTTGTTTTGAGAGTAAAAATAGGGCCTACCCAGTATTAGTGTAGGTTGTTTCTAATAAAGTCATTTGCTGTGATTTGTGTATTGATGTAAGAGACAAAGCCCCTGTAGATTATATTCACCTCCAGATCAGTGTAAATGTGATTTGGTTTGATAATGTGTAAATGCATTGTGTCTAAATTACAGTAGAATTTGATGCTATGAATCAGGTTGGACTTGGAAGAATGTTCTATATTTGGATTTTGATCATTTCAAGGCTTATTAAACCCCAAGAGACAAGACTTCCCACATCCCGAAAAGGCCACTCACACTGTGAAAAGGCAATGAGTTTGACATGACTCTTTTTCTGGTCTGCATATTAGCCTAATTGCACATCCGTTACCTTACAACTAGAAAGATTAAATGGTCTTGAGAAATACAGTACATTATTGGCTAATGGCCCATCCTTACCTACTTGCTTACTTACCTTTTGAAAGCATCACATTGCCTCACAAAATGCAGACATGTTTATGAAGCAAAATAATATTTTATATTAGGTTTGAAGACATAATTTGCCTTTCTGAAAGTCAAGGGTAGAAGATGAACCAAGGTGCTTTTGTTCTTCCGTAGAGAGGCAGCCTAGTCACATTGTGCAAATCATTTACTACCATGGCCTGCTAATCGGTGCCAAGCAGATGAGGGAGAAACTGAGATAATGAAGACTGAACATGACCTTACTCTAACATTGATGTGCCTCCACTCATTAGATGATCATTTATTAATCTTTTAAATTAAACTTTTCTTGATTTTTTGCTGTATGCTGGTAATTGAGTTTTCTTTGTTCTCTTAAAAGTGACTGGAAGAACAAATCCTCTTTAGTATCACTGCTTCATAAAGGTGCTCATAATTGTGTTCTCACCAAAAGTATGTACATGTAATTACAGCTTACAAAAAAAGAGAAAGTCTAAGAATTACATGTTAACATGCTGACAAGCTCGGCGCAGCAATAACTAAAACTGTGCGTTGTTTCTGGTAGGCTGTATTAGTTTTTGATTGCTGTTTCTAATCCATCTTTGTCCTGCGGCACATCTACTGACAGCTTCATAATTTATTTACACTTTATGCGTCACAGGTGCCAAAGAGTGGTGACCGGGTGAGATGAGATGAGCCAGACTCCAATACTTGTTCTCTTGGAGCAGCAGGAGCAATACCTTATTCATTTATGCTAATGTCCCCCCATTCCACCCCCATGTATGCCTGAAAATAAATTCAGCCTCCATCCTCATTGCAATTTAAGTAGCATATAAATTAATTACACAGTTATTAAGACAGTATTTTCAGAGGAGCTCATAAATTGTGCCGCTGTACAGAGAGCTTTTCCTGCATTTGTTTGTAGGGTTTGGGCTAGGCCACAGCCATTGCTTAGAAGAAGAGGGCTGTTTAAGGGCTATTAAGCGAAGGAAGATGTATTGCACTTTAAAAAGCACTCAAATTGCTTTTTTCTCTTATTTTCCTTCAGAGTTTATTTGCAGAATATGCGCATTTACACTCTAAATGCAAATGTGTTGTTTATTTATTTATTTATTTATTTATTTATTTATTTATTAATCATAGCTGTGAATGTACAACTGCAGAAAACAATTATTCCAATTTGAAACAAAAAATAACATTACTTATATATTTATATCTTCCTATATATATATATATATATATATATATATATATATATATATAAAGTAGTAATTTAGTTATTCTAACAAATTGTAATTGTAGTTGTTTATTTACTATTTGTATACTTATATGCTTACACTAAACATAATTAAACATCCACCTATATATTTATGTTTTTATTTCTTTACATTTCTTATTGGAACATAACATTATTTTATTTATTTAGTTATTTAATTAATTTCTTTGTTTATTTGCTTGCTTGTTTTCTTGATTCCTTTTGCATATTAATTTTCAATAAGCTACAAGAAAGCCTTACACCAGAGGCCATCATAAACTCCCACATCATAAAAGCTGCCCATTCTTATTTTAGTTGCAAAAGAGCCCGTAAGTCAAGTAAAAAGTGAACATCATTTTCCAGTTGACCACTAGGCCTTGCGGTGCTGTTTAGCCTGGTACACTGCAGCGTGAATCAGCTCTCTTCTCTCTGCACTCTCAGACTCTCCTTGTCAGCACACATCTCCTTCAGCATGCAGGATAGTTTCAATTAATCAAATCCTGCCATTGGTCCCTCATTAATAATGCAAACCCCCTCTAGCCAATCAGTCAAGCTGGCCGGCTTAATGAGGTGGCAGAGCGACAGGTCGCTATGACTGGCGGAGTTCAGGTGGATCTCCACGGCAACCCAAGAACCTGAGGAACTGAGGGATGGTATCATTCACAGTAGTGCCTGCCAACCATTGGCACACTGACAGGCCAAACGATATACACTGAATGAGTTATAGGCTATGGGGTGATGTAAAGGAGTAGAAGGCTTCTAAAATGGAAGTGAGAGAAAGGTGCTAGGTCATTGCCATGAAAGTTTTACACTGCCATTAGTGGTGTGTAAAAGCCATTCTCTAGACAAATGGTGGTGCAGTCAGTAAGGCCAGGCAATATCCTCAAGATATTGCTTAATGCACTCCTTTAAAATGAATTCTGGTTAAATCCTTATTTTATAGTAGTAACAGAATAATGTAGCCCTACTGAACAGAGCTGTATCTTGTTATATATTAGGGACACATGTCACACCGATGTTGCCTCCACAGACATTAAATGTTCCATATTAAGCATTTGATGTAGCATGTAAACACTGTTCGATATCAAAACAGGATTGAATCCACAGTTCATACTGTATATAGAAACTGAGCTACAAGAAAATCCATTTTAGATGTGTTGTTTTGTGAGGTCATAAAATTCAATGTCTTTATAAATACCTGCCGATTCAGTCAACAGTGATTTAACCCTGATTACTGATGTTAAAGTTTTTTACTTGATTTTTGAATGAGGAACAAGAAATGACAGCCAATAAGAATAGAAGTTATTTACACATATCGGCTTTAAAAGTACAGTACAAAGGCAGTTTGTTTAACTCTTTAGAAAAATGTAATGTATATTCCAGTAAAAAAATAAATAAATAAATAAATAAAAATAAATAAATAAATACATATTATATATATTATAATATATATATATATATATATATATATATATATAAAATTGGTGTTGTGAAATAACTACATATATGTTGTTTTCATCTAAACACCTATTGAGTGCAGATAGTCAAATTGATTGTTACAGCATTATTGACATCTATGACACCATATATGATGCTGATTCCTGTTAAAAATTGAATTAGTGATAGTGATTATATCATGTCAAAATGACTTCACTGTGATTTGAAGATATGATTAGCTTATTATATTCTTATTATATTTATTATATGCCAAACAACACCTGATATATCTTGAAAGTGTGTGGGGCTTGGAGACATCATTGACCTTTTTGTAGTACTTTTTTTTTTTCTTCTAATCCCTCAGTCAAGATGGTTATTTGCAAGCCTAATGAAAATTGGGAAAAAGCCTTTGATTATCTAATTGCATGAGTAAAAAGATGCGATGACAGATGGTCTGGAGCATGAACAGCATGTAACAGTACACTTGTTTCTCTGTTTGCAGGCAGACACCACCACACAGTCATCTGAAAGTTTTTAATTCAGCATTTAGCTCTCTCTGTCTAATATTAGAATTAATAGCATCTTTATTTTTGAGATTATATTCACTGCACAACATACTGACTTTGATTAAAATACATCTCACAAATTATAGAAAGTTATGCTTTCTATTATATAATTTATGTGAATTACAAACAGTAGCATAAGGGAGGTGGGGTCTTTGCATAACATTAATGGTAGATTAACAGTCCCACAAATGGGCCTTGGTGAAACCAGAGCTTATGGAGGCTCAATTACACCATCTGGCAAAGTATACACATGGCTCGGGTTTGAGGGAGCTCCGCATACAGCATATCTGCTGCGCCTTCAGCTATATTTTAAGTTTAAATTTCAAGCAGACATTTTTTGACACACGCTGGCTCCGGGTGTTATGAGTTATGGGTCACTAGATGGTGCCGGCGCGAAATGGCCCAGCACAGTGGCACTACATTTTACGGAGGCCAACCATCTACACTGCAAAGCTCCCTCATCCTGAATGATATGGTGAATGGTTTTAGCATGAGATCAAATAGCATGGCCATATAATCAGATGTTCAGCCTCGGGGCATTAACACAAAGGCAGGAGATCTTGCTCTCTAGTTAATGTTTTGCTTCAGTGCTCCCAGAAGAGATCTACTTTAGGCTTTCAAGATCAAAAGATTGATCATGCGGTTTTCGACAACATTCAACAGATCTTCAAATTGCTTCTTCTGAAGACATCACTTGATTTTCTTGTTGTTTTTCTGTTTTTTTTTTTGTTTTGTTTTGTTTTGTTCTTTTTTTTGCTTTTCTGTTTTTTTCTTAAAACACCAACTATTTTTTTGTTTGTTTGTTTTGTTTTTTGTTTATTGTTTTTTTTTTCATACAGGCTTCTGATTAATTCTAGGAAGGGTTGTTGCTTTCTAGGAAGTGTGGATGTTCATTAAATGGACTAAGTTTATTTTTGTTAATCTGTTCATGCTTTTAGTGCATTTCAAGTTGAAATTTCTAGTTTTCATATTGATTTTAACATCAGATGTTAGACAAAGACCCAGAGCGGTCCTTAGAGCAAGTGGAACCAGGACTCAAATATCCTCCTTTGGTCCATACTAGATACCAAAACAAATAACAATGTACTAGTAACGTACAACAGAATGCCTGACACTGACTCCAGCCATACTGACTGCCACACTATAACATTCTAGTTTAACCTTTAGAACCTTAGGGTCATATTAGAAAGCTATGCATAAGAGACAGTCACACATTTTTCACTACAGTTTCACCTATCATAAACAAAAATCTCCTGTTCCTGACTGCCTAGAGATCAGTTCAACAATTTAATAAAAATCTTATTTATGCTCAAGATTAAACATCAATACAGATACAAATGGAGCCTTTGTCATTTTTTTGCATTAATGTTTTCCAAATTTGTGCACATTCTCTGAAAGTTTGCAGATATGAACAGAATAAAGCTGTACCACTGGAAATCAAGGGGACAGAGTAACCAATAGTCCAAGCGATACATGGCCACTGCCATATGAATATACCCCTACCCTGCACACTTACCATGCTCCCCAACACACCTGATTCAACTAATTTGATTATAAACACTCCTTTCAGAGAGTAGGAAACACTGAATTAAAGCATCTGGGCATTGACAGTTACATTTTGATGTATTCATTTATGTTTTTTCAATGATTGGCTGATCTTAGCCAAAAGAGCCACAGGGCTGTACTTCAACAATGTTTGAATAATTGACCTGACTGACTTGAGTTGGCCACCGATTCTCTCTACAACAATTGCCTCAGTCACTTTACCCACATAATCCGATATCTTACATTGATTCAAGTCCTGAAAAAGAGCTTGCTGACAGGGGGTTCTTTTTGTTGCTGTAACTTCACTGTCAATCACAGTGCTGTCTGAAATGCCTTCACACTCCTGATCAGGTTGTTCTCCATCCTTTGGAAGAACATTGCCCATTGCTACATTAAATAGGGTCATCAACTGAGGCATAGTTACAGGCGCCTGGCTTGGATTGCCAAAATGTAAAACAATGTACATTTAATTAGATCCATCACATCAGAAGGTTGAAGGTTGACTGAAGTGCCCCTGAGTAAAGCATTTAACGTGCCATGGATAGGGCTGCCTACTGCTCTGTACATAAATACATTTAAAAAATTAGGGTAAAAAAAATTCAGGTACATTTTATTGTCTCAGAGGTTTGAATGTACAATCTAGAAGTCCAACTTGTTTACTCAGGTTTGCTGTGTTTGGTTTGTCCACTGAACTTTCATATGCCATGTACACCACTGACAGTTTAAGTGAGCTTGTCTCCAAATGCTAAATCATCAAATTAAATCAATGTCAGGGCAATGATTCAGATGCACCAGTCTTTCCCACTTCTGACCCCATTGAGTGTAACTGACACTAATTGCATGACTCTTCACTATTATGATCCATGTGTGTTGAAATGAAATCCCACACAATATAACCACTCACCACACTGGTGTGTGCTCCAGATGTGACTATTGGGGCTGCCTTTTTTCCCCTCTCTTTCTGCCTCCCTTCTTGTTCCACTTTGTCGCTTTCTCTGGCACAGACTCTGATGGAAAGCAGATTCCCCACCGCTTCACAGACGTCAAACCAGTTTGTGGTGGCTCTTTAACAGTGTCTTCTGGTTTACGAACCCTCATAATGAAGGACTAGTGTGTGTGTATGCACACCACTTCTGTCTGTCCGGAAGCCAGCTGGAACTCATCCTCTTCTGGCGTGGAAAAAATTAAAAAAGGAAAAGAGTAAAGCACAAGCACAAGCACAAGGCCTGCCTATTGGACCTGCCATCACCTTTTATTCACAAGCTGTTTGAGATGGTGTCAGGGCAAATGGGACATGGCATCTTTTTTTTCTTGTTAGTGCCAGTTCAAGGAGGCCAAAGCCACTGGAAGATGAATAAAGTCAGCAGGTGCACCTTAAAGCTGCATATAATTGTTCTTGGCATCAGTTTTGTCTGTGTTAGATACCAAACAAAAAAGTAATTCCCTGCTAAGATAATCTCCGGTTTTATGGGTTTTATGAAAAAGTCAAATTTTAAAAGCAATACTCCATCCATAGTGTTGCATTATTTTTCATTATTAGTTCAAATTGTTAGGATTTAAATTACATCATACATCTCACATCAATTATTTTGAACTTATAACACAAATAATAGTGACTCTAAATCCAATCCTAAAACACTGGTTGTGTAAGATAAAACTCACACTCTCAACATGAAGATCAAACATTCATATGAATAAATATGTAAAAAAAATAACTGCATGTCTAATTAACATCTGCATTGATTCCAAATCTCTCCTCTAAAATCGCTGACTGTTATAGGGAGTATTATTGCGACTATGGGACTTTGCCACTATGTGTTTGAAGTGCTGCACAGTATAACTTTGGTGGAGTTGCATGAGACATTTTATTAGAACTGCATAATATTGTAGCACCCATATTTGTGTAAAATCCTCCAGTTTATAATATATTACCCTACTGCATCAGTCTTTGCTCGTGTATATAATATAATATAATATAATATAATATAATATAATATAATATAATATAATATAATATAATATAATATAATATAATATAATATAATATAATATAATATATATTTGCAGTTATTTCAATGAGTTCTGAAAACTCAAATATTGTGACTAGCATCTTTCTTTTCCAATAACTGTATCACACTTAAAAATAAAATAAACCATGAACTGCCACTGCACTCAGCCTCTTGCAGATGTTTCCCCACAAAACAGAACCAGAGGCACTGACTAATGAGAACCACGTCTCTTACACACACACACACACACACACACACACACACACACACACACACACACACACACACACACACACACACATTCTTCATCGCTTGTGTACTGAAGGTTGAATCTCAAATATGAATTTGAAATGACCATCTTCCATCTATCCCTGCCATATGGATGCAGAATGAATACTCTGGAGATCGCTGCAGCTGTTGGCTTTCTCCTGCTCTTTAACACAGGAGAAAGGCAATAGAAGATAGAATTAATTTACTAACTTTCAGCCTACTTGAGAATACACTAAGGGAGCACTTTTTAAGCAATCCATGCTTTTGGGGTATGTTTCAAACTGTAGCCAAGTCATTATGCTTTAATGCATTGCTTTAATTAGTTGGTAGAACAGGCACAACTTCTTTACTGCAGGTCAGATAAACAATGAACAGATCCAAAAACTGTTAACCTTTAACTAATAAACCCTCCTAGTTCTAGATTCTCAGTAACAAAACTTCCTCCATAGTTCTTGACTTGGATGTACTGCATAGTTCTAGGACATGCCTTTAAGTATAAAAGACTAGTGAAGGTTCTGAAAATGTACCTATCATTTATAAATATACAAACGTAATTCACACATTTACAAATTGAATTCTTTAACAAACTATTGAAAGATTTTTGACAGAACCACTTTGCTAAAAAAGATTTTTTTTTGAGTAATATCAAAGAATCCCTGGGTTCCCCGAAGATCTACACAACACTACACCAGCTGATGAAGAGTTTAATAATCCATTAAAGACCTGGATTAGGTGTGTTGGTTCAGTATAGATTAGTTGAAGTGATATAAAGCAGTGGATCCCCAGGACTTGACTGCTCTGTAGAATCATCCATTGAAAGGTTCACCTAAAGACAAGCTCTATTTTTCATTCACTGTGTTCATTCATTCATTTTCAAGATGACCATGAGCTAGAGTTTGAGTTAGATTTATTGACAGCTCATCATGCCTTCATTGTCATTACATGTACAAGAGCAATATACAGTAGATCATCCATAACATAATTACCACTGACAGTTGAAGTGAATACAATTGATGTTCTTCTACACTTTTATCTGTAAAGGAGTGGGACTTGTGAACAGTCAGTTTTGGAGGTGTTATGTAAAAAATGGAAAAACAAAAATATATGAATCTGACCCACTTTGAGAAATAGTAATAGCTAGACAACTGGGTCAAAACATCTGCAAAACATCAGGCAGCTCATGTGGGCTGTTCCTGGTATGCAGTGGTCAGTACCTACCAAAAGTGGTCCAAGAAAGAATAACTGGTGAACCTGTGATAGGGTCATGGGCACCTAAAGATCACTGGTGTGATCCATGGTGGCCTCACTTCACAATCTACATAAAGTATTTTCTGCTAAAATATTTGTGCCAGATACCATCCAAGGTATTGTGAAATCTATACCTTGAATGGTCAGATGTGTTGTGGTGGTCCATGGAATATTATGCAGGTATTGCTTATGCTATGGCTGACTGACAGTTGTGGTCATCCCTTCTCATGAATACATGCAGCTACTTCAAGTTGCATAACATCACTGACACAGGTGAGCAAATGCACACACAGCTTGTCCAGTCCCTGTAGAGAAGTATAGTCAATAGAATGTGACTCTGGTTCAGATAAACATGAACACTGGTACAGTGGGTAATGCGAAGTTGGGGATGAAGTGGACTGGTGATCATTCCACATCCTGACCTCACTAATTGTCTTGTGAATGCACTCACATTCTCAAAAAATGCCCCAAAATCTAGTAGAAAGCATTCCCTGGACAAGAGAGACAGTTACTCAAACTAAAGCATATTTTGGAAGAAACAGTAAATGATACATTTGTCCATATAGTGTGTCTAGTGAATCCACTTCTCTTTCAGTACATATAACAAATCAGTTTATTCCTGCCAAAATACTATGCATTGAAGACACAGGAACAAGGTTCAAACCATTCAGCTCATTTCTTTTACTTTCTACATTGTGTTGAGCTTCATAAGATCACATCATTAAAGGTAGGGCATCCTTATATTTGACCACTAGACCATATATTTCAGCTGATGGGTTGAAGGATGCAAACAAAAGTGATGTTTTTTTCTGTTTGGTGTGGAAGAGTGGACAGAAGGACTTTGTTGTCTTAGTGTGTTTTGGTGTCTCATTATCATGCTCTTAGAGTTTTTTTTCCTGACATTGTCAACCTTGGTTTCCTCATTAGGGGTCTGTACCCAGGCAGCTGGAAAGCAATTTTGTTACCATGTCTGTTGTTTATTTATTTTATTTTTTTTAATTAAACTCACACACCATCAAGTGGATGTTTTAAACAAAACAAAATAAGCTTTGTATCTGGCCAGAGCTTGTTGTAGTTCAGTAAAGTTTTCCTTCATGTTTTGCGGTTTGGGGATTATCTCCTTGTGTACTATGTGTAAATAAATACAATTTTGGTGGCACCGAGCTGATCTCTGTGTATCTCTGAGACTTGTGAGGTTGGCCAGTCATGTGACTCAGCCCTTTCCCACAGGATTCAGATCACAACACACAAGAATACATGGTAATAGTGTAAGTGACATTTGTTATGGTGATGCAGAAACAAGCTGCTAATGAAATTCAGTGGAAGGAAATGCTAACATTAAAATATATTAAACACAAGTTTATTATTGTTTTACTTCTTTTATTTTATTTTTGTAACTGTTGAATGAAAACAATACAACACTCAAGGTTGTGTGTTATCATAAATAACAGCTTGTCTATGATGAAATACCACACAATCAGGTAGATGTTCTTTACAATCCATTTAAGGATTGAAATGACTAAAAAAATATCCAACTGTGGAGTAAAATAATTTTACATTGACTTCCATTGAAGGTTAAGTCTTTTCCTTTTTATAAAGTAGCAATTTTGGAGATACAAGGTTTTTGCACGACAATGATAATTTTCAAAACTCACAAAAAAGTTATAAACACACCTCTGCTATAATTTCAGTTTTCAACCATGAGACATCATATGATATGTTAGAAGCAACTTATCAAGGCTGCACATATGCAGATGTTGTAAATTTTCTTTTAAGATTATCCATGTTTTCTTTCACTATAAAATTGTAAAATAATGTTTCTTTTTAAATTGTATGAGATCAGTTTATCATCTACTCCTTTAAATGTTAACCAGGACGACAAACCTTTGCATCTTACTTTACTTTAAAATGCCATTTGTATTTTTTTATATTATGGTCATGTAACAACATCAGGCACTTTCATATAGCATAATTATACTAATATAATTATAATAAAATAATATTACTAATAAATTTAGTAATATTAGCAAATAGCATCAAGCAATAACATGCTGTAACTTGCAGTAACTATTTCTGTTAGAGTTTAGAGTTTAAACACAATAAGCATTGTGCTATTATGACATATAAATTAACAGAAACATTGCATATCATCATCATCATCATCATTTTTGTAATGTTTCACCTTTAGAAATAATTTGAACATTTGACCACTATAAATGCTGCTAAATGAATTAGAATACAATATTTTTTCTTTCATTGAAAGTTGAAAGTTTTTCTTTTCCTATAAAATTGTCATTTCCATTTAAATTGCCATTCTTAAGTTCTAGAAGGCCTTGAGTGTTCTCCACAAGATACAAATATCTTGCTTCAAGGTGTTACTATTATGGAAAATAAAACAAACTCCATTGTGAACATTCTGAACCTGAGAACACGGAAAGCCTTGGCTTGCAGAAGGGAAGGTCTGCTCTTTTAGTGTAAGGGCACCTTCCGCGGAGACCTGTCCAAATAGCCCAGTAATGGAGAGGAGATTACCCAGAGTGCCAGAGGGGGCGGCTTACCCAGTGCTCTGCTGACAGCCACTGAAATGTTTCCCAACCCAAAGTCACAAAGTCATGAACTTGCAAGAGCTCAATTCTACAGAGATTAGCTTTCAATGCCTAAAGGTGGAAATCGAACATCAGAAGCATCCTCTGTCTGTGGACATTAAGACTTATTTACTTATACAGTAATTTTACATTATTTTTTAAAGGTTAAAAGCAGTTTGTGCAAAAAGAGTGAAAGGAGTTTGCTGGATTTGCACTTTTCAGAAGCCATTTCAGATTTTTAATGATATAGGAGAGTGTGAGAGTACAGGATGTGAACAGGAAGAAAAAAAGAAGGAGCAAATTATATTGAGGTGCTGGATGTTCTTATCCCATTATCTGTTACAGAGATACAGTGCCTTGCAAAAGTATTCATCATCCACCCCCCCCCCCCACCCACCCTCCTGGCTCTCTACCTACCTATATATATTTGAAAATAAAAAATTGCAAATTGTAAAGTGCATAGGCATTCACCACCTTTCCTAAATGGTTCCTTCAGAAGTTGCATACTTAGTGAAATGAAGTCCATCTGTGTGTAATCTGTCACATGATTTGTCAGTATATACACAGCTTTTCTGAAAGGCCCCAGAGGCTGCAACACCATTAAGCAAAAGGCACCACTAAACAAACAACAAAATGAAGACCAAGAACCTCTCCACACACATCAGGGACATAGCTGTTGAGAAGTACAAGTCACGATTGGGTTATAAAAATATCCAAATGTCTGATAATCCATTATCATCAAATACAAAGAACATGGTACCACAACAAACCTGCCAAGAGAGGGCCGCCCACCAAAACTCTCACATTGGGCAAGGTGGGCATTAATCAGAGCAGCACAGAGACAAAGGTCATCTTAAAGGTGTTCCGATACCACCACAATAAGCCATACAATCCATAGAGCAGGGATGTATGGAACAGTGGCCAGAAAGAAAGAGTCTTTAGTGGGTGCAGTGGGAGAAAGCCTTTGGTGGGTGCAGTGGAAGACAGACTTTGGTGGTTGCAGTCGGAGGGTCTTTGGTGGGTGTGTACAGCTGGTACAGCTCCAGTAGTGAGTAAAGTGCAGGTGCAGAAAGAGTTTATGTAGTGTGAAGGTGTGATAAGACAGGTGAGATGGGTTGTGACCACCTGTGTACAGGAACACTGGGCTACTGGCTGTTTAGTAGCCTGGGGGAAGAAGTTGACTCGGAACTGGCTAGTTGTGGTCCTCATGCTTCTGGACATAATACCGCTGGGCAGCTTTGAGAACAGGCAGTGGCTTGAGTGGGTGGAGTCTCCTAGTCTTCTTCACACAGCTGGAATGGGAGCTGAACCCTGGTCATGAACCCCTTGATGCTGCAGACCCTCTTCCATTGTTGGAGACAGGGAAGTGCTCTCTCTCCTGCTTCCTGAAATCCACTTTCAGCTCCTTGCTGACATTTAATGAGAGGTTGTTTTCCTGGCAACAGTGTGTCAGGCTGCCTCTTTGTTATTGGAGATCAGGCCTATGATTGTTGTGTCATAAGCAAATTTATCTCTGATATTGGAGCTGTGTTTGGCTGTGCAGTTGTGGGTGTACAGGGAGTACAGGAGTGGACTGAGATCAAGAGTTAAAGGTCAGTGAGGATGATGTGTTTCTGTCCATCCTCACTAGCTGCTGGGAGCCTGTTATGAAGTTTAGGATCTAGCTACACAGAGCGCTGTTCAGACTGAGATTGCACTGTTGAGCCTCCGGGGAAGGATGGTGTTGAATTCTAAGCTGTATTCCACAAACAGCATTCTCACATACATGTTCTTTTTGTCCAGGTGGGAGAGGGATGTGTGCAGAGTGAGGGCAACTGCAATGGATATGTTCTTCCTGTATATGAATTGCACTGGGATCTTGGTGGCAGGCAGGTGAAGCAGGTGATGTTTTTGACACTAGTGGTGTTAACTGTGCATCCACTTTGTCTCTGTACTCACATTTAGCTGCTGCTTTTTATGGTCTTAAGGAGAACATAGCTGTTTTTTTTTTTTATTCTCCTCCATTTTTCCAGACTTACGAGCAGTGCTACGTGCAGCCAGAACTGTTCAAACATCTCAATTGAGCCATGGCTTCTGGTTGGGGTAAACACATTGTCTTTGTGAGCACATCATCTCCTATGCACTTTCTGACGAATCCAGTGACTCATAATACTAATCAATAATATTAGACGAATCACAGAACATCTCCCAGTCCATTATGCCTCTGGAGTCTGATTGGTCCGACCAGCAGTGAACCTCCTTGATGGTTTCAGTCTCTGTCTAGCATGGTCTGGTTGAGCTACATGAACCAGCAGCTCTGCTGTAAAGAGAGAGGTTTTAAAAAGCATATGCTAAACTAATATCATCTATTAGTATAAATATATGAATAAAATTATTTTTGGTTGGGAATTGGAGTTAGTTTGGGTAGAAATATGGCTTTAGTGAGGCAGTGTTTAGGTCGGCTGCACCCAAGCTTTACAATAAAAATAACAAAATAATACAGCAACATTATAAGCAATACTGTCTGTATTTTCTGTACATTACAACTCTGTTCATTCCTGCAATGTCTTCTAATGCATTATAGCATATTAACTAGCTTCTTCATACAGGAAAAAAAATAGTTTGTGAGAGTTTGTGAAAGACAAATACTTGTCATTGTTTGTTTGTTTATTTTATTTGATTTTTTATTTGTTTGTTTGTTTAAAAGGTTGTAAAAATGCCACTGCTGCCACTAGGTCACATAAATGTAAGGCTGCAACCATATTCTAACATAGGTATCAAAATATAACTCCAACCATAAGGCTAATAATACTTTAGGACTATTTTTCAATGGTTCATATGCCTGAGTAATTGTATAAGTATTATTGTGAAAGATCTGTGCTCTACTATATTATTAAAATACATGACCCAATTACATTTCTGAGATATATTACATAACACATGATAGCACACTGGGTATGATTGAAACCTATTGTTTTGGTAAAGAAAACAATATTTTTCCTTCAAATATATATTTTTTTCATGCTCAAAGTTGTAGGCATGTTCTGTAAATGAAATGAGGCAAACCCTCAAATAAGTCATTTTAATTCCAGATTTTAAAGGTAACAAAACACAAAAAAATGCCAATGGGGTGATTACTTTTGCAAGGCATGGTAAAGAGAAAATGAGATGAGTGCATTAGAGGATATAGCTCTTACAATAGACAAGAACATTTGTGTATATCAGATGACTCTACATACTATTTGTTTTTTGTTTTGTTTTTGTGTAAATATATAATATGTTACCATAAAGTCTCAATTTATACCTTTCATTTTATATTTGGAAATCCTTGTCATCACAAAAACAATGTACTTAAACATATTTACCAATTTAATATACAGCAAATTAGTAAGACATTCAGACACTCCATGTCATAAAAACAAGTGTTCAATCTGCACAGTACTGTGTAATCCCATTCATATTCATATAAAATCCTGAGATATTCCTGCTTTAGTCTTTCACCTACAGTCATAGGTCTGTATTTCACAGCTTGTCCAAGAATGCATATGTAGGGCTCTGAGTGGCTCAGTGGTTTAATATGCTAGCACTGTTTTAAATCCTGAATCATGCTGCTTGCATTTGCCAGCCAGAGTCCAAGGCAACTCCCTGGGTAGATTTAAATGATGCAACAGGGATAGTTTGTAATGAGGCACTGGCAGATTTCACATGCATTGGAGGAAGCATGCTTGTATGTTTACCTTCCTAGTTTTGGAAGCATTGTATGTGATGCGAAGAGCATCCTAAGGAGGGTTGGGTAATTGGCATCACTAAATTGGCGTGGAAAATTTGGCAATTTCTTTAAAAGGAATGCATGTCCTTAGCTCATCTTTTAGGGGTGACTGTAGGGGGAGCAGAGAATACAAATCTCCATAATGCTCCTTTAATGCAGCCTTCTAAATAAATCTATTTAATTTTATAAAGTGTTGGAAAATGATTTCAGAAAATAAGTTATCTGTGACTTTTTATAGCCATGATAAGGAAAATCATGTAATCACATCATGAATATTAGAAAAACATGATGGATGTCTTAACACTAAACAACACCCGAGAATGGCTTGAAAATTGCTACTCACTCATAGATCTATATTATTTGAAAGAACAGTGGGAACACTAAAGGCTCCATGAAAGATCTTGTCAATGATAAAATGCCGTCTAAATGTGCATAAAAGGAATGAATAGAAGACTATGTATTTGTTTTGATGCAGCTCTTTGGGGGTTTTGTAGCAGGTTATGCTTTTTGTCAATAATGTGTATTCCGAGTGCAAAACATGGCAAATTATGGTCTGGTGAGCTTCTGAGAAATTGGCAGCACTCCCGAACCTTACTATCTTGAAACCTCAGCACTATTGCTGATACACTGTTCAAACCTGTCTGTTGTGTCTCTGCAAATGAAACACATCTATTCTCTATTGTCACCAAAAAAAAAAAAAAAAAGCAACACTGATCATTGATGCACTCCACAATTAAGCAGCCTTTTTTGTCAATGTTTGGCTTTGATTTGCGATTCAGTCTTTATGTGACAGATCTGACTCTCAGATTACAGCTAGCATCACACAGTTGTTTTTTTCTCATTGTGATTAAATGATTGTCCCTGGATGCTCCAGTTCCTGCATCATTACTGAGCGATGAGACTTTATTGGCATGAGAGATCCTGTTTTTCGCAGATGCCTGCAACTCATCTCCAGCTGAAAATTGACAATGCTTCACATATCCCATCAAGTCATCTCACATTAGTCCCGTTCCGGCGAATCTGCCGCTCCAGGTCTGCACAAACACCTCCAGATTGGAAGAAATATTGAACAGCAGGAGCGGCGAGACCGAGGGGGATTTCAGCAAAGGTGAAAAATGACACGCTGGAGATAATAGCTTCACCATGTGTCTTGCATCTTTTCAGAGTGTAATAAAAATAACTTTGTAGGACTTTTCCACACTTGTGCTGGGCTCAGGGAGAAGGCATAGAAGCAATGGAATTGTCAGAAATTACACAAACTAACAACTCCTGAGACAGCAGCGGAGGTAAGTTTAGCTTTGCTTCTGACCCTGAGCTTTCGTCCATCCATCTTCTTTCATGGGTGTGCATTGCAATGCAATTATCTGTATGTTTCTGTGTCTATTATGTGCTCAAAACATCTTTATCTGTACCTGCATATGAATTAGAAGTGGGTTTAGTGTAAACCTGGAGTGTGCTCTTCATAATTAACAGGTCCCTTAAGTGGCATTCCATCATGCCTTTATGATGTAAGAATGATGAAATGCTAGTAGAAACTTGCACAGTGGAATTATTATATTAATACATCATATGGAAAAAAGTATTGGGACAACTGCAAGTGTTTGTACCTTGTACCTGCATCTTCAATGCACAGTATATTGTCATATTAACAAACTTAAGCAATGAAGGACAAGTGGATTCAAAAGATACAGTATATGGACAAAAGTATTGGTACACCAGTTCATTCCTTTAAAATCAATGTATTAAAAAATAGTTTATCCTGCTTTTGTTGGAGTTACTGTCTCTCTCTGTCTAGCATGGTCTGGTTGAGCTACATGAACCAGCAGCTCTGCTGTAAAGAGAGATGTTATAAAAAGCAAATGCTAAACTAATATCATCTATTAGTATAAATATATGAATAAAATTATTTTTGGTTGGGAATTGGAGTTAGTTTGGGTAGAAATATGGCTTTAGTGAGGCAGTGTTTAGGTCGGCTGCACCCAAGCTTTACAATAAAAAATTACAAAATAATACAGCAACATTATAAGCAATACTGTCTGTATTTTCTGTACATTACAACTCTGTTCATTCCTGCAATGTCTTCTAATGCATTATAGCATATTAACTAGCTTCTTCATACAGGAAAAAAATAGTTTGTGAGAGTTTGTGAAAGAAAAATACTTGTCATTGTTTGTTTGTTTATTTTATTTGATTTTGTATTTGTTTGTTTAAAAGGTTGTTAAAATGCCACTGCTGCCACTAGGTCACATAAATGTAAGGCTGCAACCATATTCTAACATAGGTATCAAAATATAACTCCACCCATAAGGCTAATAATACTTTAGGACTATTTTTCAATGGTTCATATGCCTGAGTAATTGTATAATTATTATTGTGGAAGATCTGTACTCTACTATATTATTAAAATACATGACCCAATTACATTTCTGAGATATATTACATAACACGATATATCACACTGGATATGATTCAAACCTATTGTTTTGGTAAAGAAAACCATATTTTTCCTTCATATTTTTTTTTATGTTTGAAAACTGCTAAATGTTCTTGAGCCATCCATTAATACCAGATAACTGTTTACCTAATTGTAAACCTTTGGAGTTTTATGATTTTAAGTAAGTTTTGGCCTTGTTCTTCCACTTTTCCAACTCTGTACATCTGTACTTTTCCCAACACTTACAGCTGTAAAACACCAGCTGCTCAAATTGTGATATATTGATGGTAAAGTGGCTTTGCTACTACACTAGTAAAGGGTAATCTATTGGTGGGGATGTGTCACTTCCATCCATGCTAAATCTACATCCTTGAGACCGTCGGTCTTATGACAGTCACTAAATGTGCAGGAGCATTAGCTAGCACATTGCATGTATGCAGCAAAATTCTAACACCAACTGTATAACCTCAATGTCAATATTATGCAGCAGGGTTTTCCCATTGGCACACTTAGGTTTGCTCAGACACATTTACTTTATCTGTTCACATATTCTGCTGTTACAGGCCTGGTACAGGCATTACATATGAGGTTCAAGCATGTAGTGCTGGAACACTGTTGTTAAGAGTTTGACTTCTTGTTTCCAATAGTGCAGACCTACCATACCAACCATAGTCATATGGTCATGAAGCTTTTAACAATCACTCCCAATACTCATATGAGCCCAGTCAATTTCAAGGGGACACTAAAGAGAATGAATAAAATTTAGCAACTTTGGCACAAATAATGAATGTGCTATTATAGCTATGCAGCTGTTTCTGACCTAAATGAAACATGCAAATTCTGTTCATCGTACCAAGGTCAAAAGGTCAATTTTTGGAAGGTTCCTGATTAACAATAATAACATACAATGAAGTCTGCCTCCCTATAACCTTTCTTTCATAATTTAAAATTTCTCAAACTGCACACCTCATTAGGCCATATGGTCCAAGTTACATTAGGCCACAAAGGGGCCTGTGCTTGAGCCTTATAATCACTGCTTACAACAAAACATTTTCTCATATTACTGTTACTCATTTTACTTAACCCTTTACAAATTCTGTGTAATACTAATCCAGGTGGGTCTCATTCTAATTGCTATCAGTATCAGCACCAAGGCAAAAGTAGGAAAAAAATATGAAATATCTGTACCCCATCCCTTGATCATCAGTTTGATGTTATACAACACACACACACACAGTAATCAATACTGTTTTCATAACCCAGTTAGAAGAGTTCACACAAACACATTTGATTTAATTTGGATTAAATGAATTCTCAGAGCACCTACTCTATTTCGCACAATGTGACATCAAAGAACTTGATCATAACATAATTGGGCTGCAAGAATGTGAAGGAAGAGAAAAGGGAATTGGATACATTTGAAAACATGCCTACCAAGTTGGAGATTTCATCTAATAATGGAGGATTTGAAAAGAATAAAACACATGCATATGCTCACATATGTAATGCAAATTTTCAGACCACTGTTATTACACTGACAAAAAGCTCTTGCTTTTAGCAACTCCAGACACATTAGTCTTTAATAACAGCACTGTATTCTTTTTTATCTGTCCCACAATGTACCACCTTTTTTCCCCCCACTCTTAAGTCTTATTTGAGGTTATGAACATCATAGCAGCCTCAGTTACCCAACAATGAAATCTCTTTAAAAATGCATGTGAAGCTTTGACGTTAAATTCAACACTCTCTCTGACCATAAACGTTACATATTTGGGGACACTTTTTTAATAATGCATAACTGTATGAAGCATTGCTGAGCCTTGCTAGCACAGCATGATGTTAAAACCCAAGACCAATGAGCAATGAAAGCAGCGTTTCTTATTATGGTCTAGGGGCGAGAAGAGGAAAACGAGACACTCTAGTTAAGGCATGTTTTATGAGCCTCTGTGCTCATTAGGAGAAGACGATAGCAACACATCCATTTTTTCAGAGTAAGTTAATGGCCTGCTTGTTTCATACATTCTGTACATGTGGGCTGTTAGGCGTCTGTTGGCCATTTGGAAATGGCTCAGATAGGGACCCTTAACAGTATTCGCAGAGAGCTCTTGATTAGAGCAGGAGTCTCTGGACAACGAGATGAGAAGAACATGAAATGAGAGGCAAAGTCCATGCTAGTTAAAAAAAAAAAAAAAAAAAAAAAAAAACAGGGAGTCACAGCTAAATAATCTTTTGGTCGTAAATCATCTTTATTTGCCATCGAGACATCAGCCATCTGGTCAGAAAGCAAAACAAACAACATGAAAAATGTTTAAATAGGTTCTTTTTCTCTTCAGATTCAAGGCCACAGAAGCTTGGAGACATACCCACAAACAGAGAGGAGGAAGCAGTTTACATTACAGAGAGAGAGAGCCTGGCTCGGCAAGTGTACACACATTCAGAGACCACAACTTTAAAACAACCAAGGAGACAAGCAGCGCTGTTCATACGTGCACAGCCTTAAAGAGAAGACAAGAGACAACTCACATACAGATGCTTCTTTAAATCAAAAGATTTTGATCCAGCCCTCCAACCCTCCTCCAAGGGTTTGATCTGAAATGCACCCGTCTAGAGAACCTGGAGTCAGAATTGTTCACAGTGGAGATGATAGGACTCAGACATCCAAACAGATTAATGCCTCTGAAAGGTTGATCTCATCAAGTTAATCAACAATATGGATAAACATACATTATGATTCTATGAGGATGGTTTTCCAATTGATTTTGTTATTTAACACATTAGCACACATCTTGTATGTTTAAGGCGGTAGTTATTTCAGGCTGCAGATGGTGTTGCATGAGGATGATTGGGATTTAAATAACTCAGGGGATGTGATGGGATTCATAGATTGAGAAGAGGTGATACAGAGATGTGTCATTTAATGTGTGGAAAATGGATTGCAAAGCAGATGTTAATGATTGACTACAGGAAATTGCCAAAAGACAAAACTGACAGGGACAGTGAGTGTATTTTGCAGCATGTGAATGAACAATGCTTTTCTTCTAGGCAAGAATTGCTCTACAAGTCAACGGATTCACAACCAATTTGAAGGAAACTGATCATACCATGAACATATGAGTAGAGTGGCACACAAGAGATCAGTGCTCACTTTGTCTTTTGGTCACAATTCTGATGAAAATTTACTGTACACTGGGATTTTTGCCACTACTGGAAGACCCTTCTACTTTCACGCTATGGACTTTATGACCAAATGTAATCAATCATTTCTCTTGATCACTGACATCTGCTTTGAAACCCATTTTCCACACATTGAATGAGACATTTGCTGAACTGTACCAAAACTTCTCAGTCTATAAATCCTGTTGCACACCCTCCAAAAAGTATATATAACCCACTCATCCTTGTGCAATTCCATCTGCAGAAACCTGAACTTGCTACCTTAGTGGTATCACCTTAAACACAAATTGTGAATATTAATTTGTATGGTAAACTTATTTCTAAAAGCATTTTTTGACAGAGAGGTGCAAACCAGAATAGAACCCAGAAAATTCTAGTCACTATTCTAGTCAACAT
This sequence comes from Acestrorhynchus altus, assembly GCA_034509495.1. Classification (NCBI taxonomy): domain Eukaryota; kingdom Metazoa; phylum Chordata; class Actinopteri; order Characiformes; family Acestrorhynchidae; genus Acestrorhynchus; species Acestrorhynchus altus. Next base: position 15,314,062 of record CM067503.1, on the reverse strand, counting down.
TTGGATAGTAAGCAAAACCATGAATCCATGGTGATCCCTGGTTCCCATCATCAGAACTATACAGAAATTTGAGGTGTTTCCCTTCAATGAACATCAAACCTCTCTTAATTACTTTTACATTTGAAACAGTGCAGAATTTTTTAAAACTCCCTTTTCACCATTTCATTTATCAAGCATTTCTGCATCTGAAGGGAGCTCTCAAAATAAAGTGTAAAGTGTAGAACAAAAACTCCAAGCCAAAGAGTCAAAGAAACAGCGGAGTCAAAATGTTTCACTCTGTTCTAGCACCTAATACACCTGCATCCATATTCATAAAGCTTGGGGTTTTGATCTAGGATCTGTTCCTATTAAAAATTGGACATGAATCCAATCCAAGATCAGGAGTCCCACTCTGAGAAACTTTATAAATGAAGGCCCCAAACCTTTACTCGCCGATTGGCTGGTTGACTGCAGATGTGTGGAAGCTAGAATCGTACAGAAATGTGAACTGGCTGGACTCATAAGTTTTGCAATTCTAAACCAAAATGTAGGCACCTGTAGTCATATAATGTTCCATTAATTTGAAAAATAAAAGTAACAAATCTTCTACAGAATCTGTAGTCAAATATGTGACTTCCTGCTAGTTATTTGTACATTTCTATTTATTTACTGAAATGAATATATTGAGAAAAAATAAAACATAAGGATTTAACGTATTTTCCCCCAATGCTAAAATAAACCCAATTACACAGTAGAGGATTTGTTCACTTATTCTCAATCAACAAAAAATATAATTTGATTAAGTGTGCCAAAATTTTGCTTAAGACGATTAAATGCAAGACTGTTCCTTCTGAAACTGACTGTTTACATTTTAGAGTACATTATATTGGTCATACTGCATTTAAGGTTTCCACCTACAATGTTTACAAAGACTAAATGTCAGAATGACCTAGTAAGAACATTACACATAATTCCTGTTCCCCCATCTGTGGACAATATGTGTATCCATTTCTGTCATCTGTCTCCCCTGTAGTGCCAGTATGGTACAATGGTTTGAAAGATCATTGAATCTCTGATTAGGTTCGACAGGAAATGAGGACTCTACCGTCTCATTTGCATGTCTTCTGGGGCCATGCAGCAGATAAAGCCGCTGCCGCGCCGCATGACGGGCCTGGTTTTGGCATTTCACAGAACTTGTGTGGCTAGCTCTGGGCTTGCTTTGGAATCACTAATAGACTTAGAATGAGCCTGAACCCTCTGAGACAAACTTTAGTTTGATCTCAACGTGATGCCTGTCGAAAAATGTGGCAGCTACTTTTAGAGGTGTCGATCATTTTTTATTTATTTATTTTTTAATTCTGTGCAGTAGTGCAGTAGCCCTTTTTTCAGTGTGAATACAATATACAACAGGTATGGATTGCAGAAGACTTTCCAAGCTGCAATAAAAAATGGAACTTCCTCAACCTGTAGGGGCTTGCACATGATTGCTGGATACAGGCTTAAAGCTGGAATGTGTTCCTTTCTGGGGATTAGTACTAACACTCTTGATTTCACACAAAGCAGACCAAGCTTAAGCTTTAAAGTCAATTACTACTCCTGCAAGCCTTTGGTGGCTGAAAAGAGTGAAAACCATTTCTGAAGGATAATCTATACAAAAGGGGAAAAAAAGTATGTGTAATTAAACAGCAAAATAACAACTTAGCAAACTGATGCTTTTTAAATTCTAAAGACATTCAGACAGTTTTTTCATGAAGGACAAAGGTATAGATCCTCAATAAAACAATTTAGCACTCTCGGTTTTACAGCTTTACAAAAATAATCACTTTTAACATTGCAGAACACATTTTTTGGAGTTTACTAAGCACAGAACTGCTCATCAGACACTTAATAGTAAATAATTCACTCCAAAAAAAGGAGTGCTTCAAGTGGCTTTCTCATAAAGGCAAAAAGTAATTGTAGAATTTCTCTTGATGCATTTTAATATAAAATGTCACCAACTATCCTGCACAAAGTACCACATTTGTAATGCATAACAAATTAGAGGATGAAACTGAAATTGTAATAATAATAATAATAATAATAATAATCATAATAATAATAATAATCATAATAATAATAATAATCAATGTACTGCAGGACACCTGAAACAGCAGCTGACCTGCAGCTAATAATTTAACTACTAAACCTGGAATACCCAAGTCTCCTCATCATGAATCCACAAGTGTCCTCAATGAGTCTGATGTCTTTCCTAGGCATGTTCTTTCTCCACATCTTGATGCTGGCTGGTGATATGTCCCCCTCATACTGAAGATTGTACAAATTTGTTGAGGTGGTGAACATGAGCTGGTTCAGGGCCGAGGGTGTCACAGGCACCCCCAAGAAGGAGTGTATCCACGTAGACGTTTCCTCAGGAAAGTTCACCAGGTCCTCGAACCTCACAAGCAGGTAATTCTCCTCAGGAACAGTTGCTGTAACACGAAACACCGCAGCAGTGTGAGCCAGCCATAAGTGGGCAAGCAGCAACACAGGATTGGCCTCAGAACGGGACAGGAGCCTCCACAGCATTCTAAACTCAGGCGCTAATGCTGGGCAATTCTCCCGTGTGACGTCCTCTTTAAACATGAGGGCCAAGTGCTGCGGAATGTTCTTTAGGGAATATAAGCTGGGCTTGCTGTTGTACAGCATCAGATATATCCATGCACGAGGGTCTCTGACCATGTAGATGGCCCGAAGAGAGGGGCCAATGACTTCTTGGATGAAAGGAAGCTTGAGAGCCCAGCTTCCGCTGCGCAAGTTGAGGACTAGCCGCGCATTTGGGTACTCACCCGTGTGCCTCCTCATCTCACGGACATACTCAGCATCTCTGTCAGAGCTGACTCTCATCCTTCCTTGCATCTCAGTCAATGGCTCCCTCCTCCTCGTCCTTTTCTTCTTGTTGTGAGGAGGACTGGCTCTCTGAACCTGCTTTGCTCTGTTCGTCTCATACAGTGGGATGTTCTGCAGGTGCAAGTGAGTGTTGTGCACCAGCGAATGCAGCCAGCCCTGAATTATTTTAAACCGTCCATTTTGAGTGTCTGACCTTGTCCACTCACACGCATCCACTAAGGAGTCAAATTCAAACTCTGTTTCAGGAATATCCAGATGTTCTGTGGGAACCTGCAGGTAGACAAAGTCTGAGTTGTTGTAGAAAAGGTGCTTAAGGATGTCCGAGCCAGAGCCCGGCAGTGTCGTGATGACCACAGTGGGCAATGGGAACCTATGCTGGTCATACAGTCTTAGTTGTTTGCTGAGTTCTGGGTCAGTGGCGGCACTTTTCCACTTAACCCCACAAAGTAACTGATCACAGCTGTTTGAGACAAAAAGGAGCTCAATGATCCACAACATTAGCACAGAGAAAAGGGCATAGCGCATTAGTCTGGTGAAGCAGACATAAAACTTGCGCTGCAAGGTCAAAAAGCCAATTGCCACACACAGCACCACCCCTGCTATCACATTCACTGTGAATCCAAAGTCAAATAGCTGATTGTCTACAGTTGTTTGTTTGGGCACGAGCTGAGCTCCCAAGCCAAAGCGAATAATCTGATATCTGTCTTCCATTTTGGCATATCCCCCAAAACCTAGGTAGCTTGAACGTGCCCCTATGTCTTTGTAGTTAGTTGCAATTGAAACAATTTTTTCAGTGTTATTAATAATAAGGGAGATTCTCAGACCATTTTTGCTGCTGTCAATGAAACGACAGCTGGAGATTTGGACATAAGGTCCGTGCATCACGTATGCCACCCTGCCTATTGCACCCCTTACAGGGAAAGTGACATTGACAAACTGCGTCCATCTTTTTTTAAACTCAGCCGCCTGCTCCGCCTCCTGTATTCTTGTGCTTGGGCTATATCCCTGGCTATCAAACCAGAACATTTTGTAGTGAGCATCCCAAACATCCATCAAAGCCCCATTGTACCTATCCATATACCTGTGAGCTACATACTTAAAGTCAATGTCCAGGTTGTGGAAAAATGCACTGAGTGTGTTGATTGGAGAGTCCTCCCATTTTTCTACATGGTCGACCACCAGGAGAGTCTGTGAGTTGAGGAGCACCAAGGCCCTGTACACACTTTTTATCCTCATAGCTGGGGAATAGGCTGCAGCAGCCTCACCACTAACAAACATGGTGTCTCTGTGTGCAGAAGCAGCTATCAACTCTCCAGCAGTGTCTCCCACCCCTTCGTCAGTATAGCGCAACCACTTTGCACACTCACCTAGCTGCCCCTCCCAGGGTCCATTACACTGACTTGTTGGGGATGGGCTGAACACTAGTACATTGTTCAAGTAGCTGTGTTTTGGACCATACAGTGCCTCAGACACAAACACTTGTCCATTAGGTGCAAAAGTGAATGAGTTCTGGTCTGGGTGCTCATGGCCAGGATTGAAGCTGTTCCAGCCATCTACCCATGAATAAGGCTTAGCGTGGACAATGTCAAACACTGCTCTCCCACCCAGCTTACCTGATTTAAAAGAGACAAATGTGTTGCCCTGGGCAATAGGTAACCCAGCTCCATATGTCACTACCCCCCAGTTTGAGAAAATATGCATTTTTGCTCTGCCATAGCCATGTGGGGGCTGTGGCACCAGATGAGCGTCATACCAGATAAACTCTGTGTGTAAGGTAGTCCATCTCTGGGCTGATGACTGACACATTGGACCATCTTTCGGTCTGTGCTTCCTAATCTGCTGAGCTAGCCAGTTACCAGTGCCATTTCTCATCACAAAAGTGTCTAGGAAAACTAGTTGGCTCTCAGGCCCATAAAACCAGTTGTAATTTGAGTCCCCTATACCAACTGTTCTCTGAAAACCTGGCAACAAAGTGGCATAGTAGAACCAGAAATGAGTGCGAAGCCAATTATTCTGGGTGTTGTCAATGTTGAAGTGGCGCTGGGCCAGAAATACATACTGTGTAATTGACTTTGCAGTGTAGCTTCCATAAGCCACCCCCTCATCTAAAGAACCATCAACAACATGGTTCAGGAGAAACATGGTTTTCTCCATATAATTCACACACACCTGTTTCCATACCATAGTCTCTGGGTCGTTGTTCGCTCCCAAAACAATAGCACTGGTTAAGATGGCTAATATGTTAGTGGTCTGGTGGTTCTGGAGAAACTGTTTACCCCATCCCCGGTATTTAGATGCCTCATACAGTTCTCCTGTTTCTTTGAGGATCTTCCTGAGGTAAAGATCCCGTCGCTGTTGGTCCAGGGAGGAGTGGATGAAGTCAAAAGCAGTAGCAAATCCTGTGAGTGAATGAGCCACAGGCACTTCGTCGGTTGGCGCAGTGGTAACTTTCCAGTCAGGATATTGTGCCATACGGTCCATGAACTTTATCAGGAACTGTAAAGCAGAAGAGTCCTCAGGACAGAGTAAACAGTAGAGAGCCAGAGGTGGAAGGTTATTACCGTAGATCTCATTCCACTTGCTGGTGAACTCCTCGTGACTCACAGGAGGCATGTAGAGAGGAACGTTGGACAGCATGGTCAGCACAGCTGCCCGCATCACTCTGAAAATGTGGCTGTGGGACGTAGTGGATCTCTGTTTCATGAGCTGTATGTCTGCTTGGTTGAAGTACAAGTTTGGGTGAAAATTAGAGGCTTGGAGTTTCCGGAGCTCTGGTGCCCGGCTCTCTGTGAGTCGGAACTGCTCAAAGTCACTAAAAATATCCTTGTCTGAGGAATTGAAGACACCAGAAAAGGCAGTTCCCACTGCTGACAGTGCCAGTAAAAACATGGAGCATGCCATGTAATTCCAGACACCTTCTCTGGAAGCCATTGTCCAGAACATTCCTCAAATTAATATTTCAATTGGTTCATCTCTTCATAAAGCTGTTTCATTGATTGTGTCTCCTGATGATGGCCAGTCATATTTGGCCCCTAGAAAAGTGTCTTTTGGAGACAGATAATTCATTCTTAAAATGTTCCTCACTTTAAACACGTGGTTTTGTCACTCAAGCTTCACAAAGTTTGTCTTTGGTTTCTTCAGTTCAGAAGTTGAAGCCTATGATGTTATATTTATTCTTATATGATTTATACATGATTCTATATTCTTATATCACAGAGCATCTGCCTATGGAACTGAAGGCTATAAATAGTTGCATTAATGATGCAATGACCTTCTGTTACATCAAACATGTCAACTTCTGAAAGTGAGACAGTCTCACAGATGGAAAATAAGGATCTGCCCATCACAACTTACATGTGGAACAGAGCTCCTGGAAAAATGTTCTCAAATTCATCAGTAAAAACTGTTGGTTATCCATGTCTGTAGCCCATCAGTTCTTCTAAGGGTGCTGTCAGAAAAGAAAGGGACACAACCTGCGTCCAACGCGTCCATTGCTCAGCCTCTGGGAGGGAAGGTGTGCAGACAGTGAGGATCCAGACGCAAACATCGTCTCGCTCCAAACTCGTATTGATCTCGACCCTCAGACCGTCCTGCGCAGGTCGGTCAGCCCCAGTCCCCGTCCGCTCCAGCCCCCCACACCCACAGCCTTGTCGGTCCTCTCGGCGAGGGGGCGAGCAGGACCACAGCTGGACGGATCATATCCTTTATGGCACATCGGTTTGGCTCGCAGTTTCTGGACGCGGTCGGGTTGCGCTCGAGACCCGCAGCAGCGCAGTGAAGACTTAAGCGCTCGCGCACTAAATCAAAACGATCTCAGCCGTGGACATCCCAGCGACGCCCACCGCGGACGGGGAGAAGGACAAGTTCATGTGAAGTTCGTCCACAAAGGCTTCAGGTGATGAAACAGTCCGGCTTCAACGCGCGAACCTTCTGAGAGGCGATGAAGCAGAGACGCTCATTAGAGAGGACAGTCAGCGTGGGTGAAGATGCAGATCGATGGTCCAGACGTTCAATGAGCCCCGTTACAGGAGCACGCAGCTCGCGCTGCTCTCCGCCACTGTACACTGTGGTCTTTAAAGGACTAGAAGCGCAATACCGCCTGCGGCCAGCAGAGGTCTCTCTCTCTCTCTCTCTCTCTCTCGCCCATCTCTCTACCTTTCTCTCTACCTTTCTCTCGCTGTCTTACTCTCTTCCATCTTTCTCTCTCTCTCTCTCTCTCTCTCTCTCTCTCTCTCTGTTTCACTCTCTCTCTCTCACTCAGTTTTTCTCTCTTTCTCTCAATCACTTTCTGTCTCTGTCTCACTCACTTTCTCTCTCTCTCTCTCTCTCTCTCTCTCTCTCTCTCTCCATCTCTACCTTTCTCACTGTCTTACTCTCTCCAGCTCTCTATATTTCTCTCGCTGTCTTACTCTCTCCATCTCTCTCTCTCTCTCCATCTCTACCTTTCTCTCAGTCTTACTCTCTCCAGCTCTCTATCTTTCTCTCGCTGTCTTACTCTCTCCATCTCTCTCTCTCTCTCTGTATCACTTACTTTCTCTCTCTCTCTCTCTCTCTCTCTCTCTCTCTCTCTCTCTCTCTGCAGTTTCTTATGCACCACTATAAAAGCCCTCATAACTCACAAATTTTTCTAGCTTGTTTCCAATGCACCGCAAAGGTGTTTTATACCTAAACAGGTTTGATACCTTTGACGGACCGTCAAAGCATATCATTACTTCATATTCAGAATTCACAACATCTGAATCTGTTCTTGATATGTTTCATGCCCACACACTTATATCTGGAAAACCTTTATGAAACATAGCTTTAAGGTGATTCTCTTCCATCCATGTTCCTCTCTGAATAAAGCCTGCAGCAACATTCAGACATATTCTGTATCCACAAAAATGATTCAGTCCATTTGCAATTGATTTTTGAGCAATGCAACAACCAATATTGGGATCAAAAAGAATCACATTTGTGGCACAAAAAACATTTTGCAGCACCTTCATTTTGAATAGCATCTGGTCTTAAATCCAACGAGGCTTGTTTTTGGAGCATTGTGTTGGCACATGCATCACGAGAAACACACGCTGTTTCTAAACTATGTAAGGTCCCAGAGAGCAATGATATGGATCTTATATGAATGGTATAGCCAAATTCTAGCATTAACGAGTAACAGGGGATGCAGTGTGCAGAATGCTGGATTGGTGAAAACATCTCCACATCAAGCACTAAAAACTTCACACTAATCCTACAAACCTGGCCAGCCTTGTGCGTCACAACTCCATTAGCTTCCCATCTGTTCAATACGCCAGTTCCTCCATGCAAAAAGGCATCTAATAACTAATTCAGTCTCTATCAAGTGTTCTGCTGTGCCTTTTCATCACAAGCCTGCTCATTTTTCATTTTTTATAAGTCATTTTTAAAAAGGGGGAAAAACATTTGGCTCTGAAATATTTTTTTTTTTCTTTCTGACTTTTACAGATGAAAAATGCTTCAAATTGTTCACAGCAGTTCTTTTTCACAATTTCTATTGACCAATAAGACATGGTCAGACCATGAATGGAGATTAGACAGCATGTTTCCTGGTAATTGCAGGGATCAAATGACAAAACACATGTAGCAGAAAAGGGATTCCTTGTTATGAAATGATCAGGCATTGATGTTGGGTCGTCTTAGAGATCAAGTAACAAAAGCCATGTAGGGCTTGATTATTAGAGTAAATTTCTCCCTGAGCATGTGTGTGTGTGTGAGTGAGTGTGTGTGTGCAAGTGTCTGTGAGTATGCTTTTCAAATTAGCTCAGCTTTCTCTGCTCACAGCTGTGTACCTGTAGCTGGAAGGGGAGGCCGCAGGTTGTTGCCGAGCACTGGTTGCCTGGAGACATCTCTAGCCCTGCCAAGGAGACGAACAGGAGGGGGCCGTGCTGGGAGCCAAATACGTGTCAGAGTGGTTATCCATGTGCCGTCCTGACTGACTGGCACCAGGTGCCATCCTGTCTGCCCTTGCACTTTTTTGGACCTGCCGTTTTGATGTTCCAAGGAAGCACTGGTGGAGTAATCCAAGGAGGACTGGTCATACATATTGAACAGCAAGAATAGGCAGCACACTTCCTTATTAAAAATGTGTCATGCTGTGTACTAAGGGAGAGCGCATTGTGGATACAGGAGCACCCACTCTTCCTTTTGTTTTACACCCTTTTTTATGTCCTGTTTCTCACCTGTCTGCATTTGCTCTTTATCTCACTGTCCATATGCCTCTCTCTCTCTCTCTCTCTCTCTCTCTCTCATCCTCTCTTATTTATGGCAGCTCTTTTGTTCTCTGTTTCTGTGCTGCCTATTTGAGCTCCCCTTTTTTCTCAGTTTCCCTCTGCTGAAAATTCCAGTGGTCCCTCAGAGACCTGTGGCTATCTCAGCGTGGCTCCTTCCTGCTCTGGGGCCCCATGGGGATGAGTGCACAGCTGCGTCTGATACACTCCAAGGTTACGCCACCTGATTATGACTAGCAGCTGTCAAGGAAGGCTTCTTTAAAATACTGGTGATGAAAAGTTTCCTTAAACTTTTTTTTTTTCCTAAACTACTCAAAAGGAAAGTTTCTGAAGACATGACAAAAGATGAACTTGGATGCAGTGGTAGACTAACCAGTGACTTAAACAATGTCTGTTACAAGCTTCAAGTAGAGCCATGCAAAGTATTTCACATGTTTCAAACGTCTGTGTTTAAAGGGTGTGTAAAAAATAATTAAAGCGTGCATACAGACCCACTGTACTTACACAGGGAATTTGGCCTCTGCATTTAAACCATCCATGCAATGAATCACACACACACACACACACACACTAGTGGATTCACACACTATAGGGGGCAGTAAGCACATGTTTCCTGGAGCATTGGGCAGGCCTATCTACTGTATCTGGGGAACAGCTGGGGACTTAAGCTTCTTGCTCAAAACTACTTTAGGAATGTCCTGCCAGTTCAGGGAATCAAACCCACAAGCTTCCAGTCATCAGGCTAGTTCCCTAACCACAGGACCATGGCTACCCAAAAGTGGATCAGACACAGCAGTGCTGCTGGAACCTTTAACCCCTCAGTGACACAGCTGGACTGAGATTATTCCACCAACCAGGAGGTTAAGAAGTATGCAGAGAAATGGATAACAGTCTGTAACTACAAAGTGCTCCTGTAAGATGAAAGGAATAGTAGGTGTAGAAACAATGAGCTGCTCCTCTTAACATAAAGGAGCACTTTGTAGTTTCAAACTGTAATCCATATATTTCTCAGCACACTTTCTAAAGCTCTGGTTGGTGGGGTATTGTGTTAGGCAGTGACACTGAGGGGTTTAAACACTCCAGGAGCACTGCTGTCTCCACTCGTTACACACAACGTCACACCACCACTTTGTCAGTGTCACTGCTGGACTGAGAATAGTCCACCATCCATATAATATCTGCTCTGTGGTGGTCCTGTGGGTTCCAAAACGGAGTATTTTAAGCTTAATAAAGAACTAAAAAAGTCAATAACTACTACAGCACACTGACTTTTAAAGTTAAGCCCATTCTCTATGTTGCCTGAGGTCATTACTCACACCATGTCTTATAAATGGTGATTGTAGAAAAACAAGAGTTTATAAACTCTGTGCTCAGTGGCTCCTACAGATATAAAAAGTACACAACACACATTACAACGACTTACACCTTACAGTAAATAACAGAAAAAGGATTTACAGTAGAGGCTTTTGCTGTCACTAGCAGCCCATACCACATTGCTCCTGAAACGCAGTGCTTTCATTTCACAGTAAAGAACTGTAAAGAGAATAATGGGATAATGCATTCATTTTACATCTTTTTAACATTTGTTCTTGAGAAAATGCCTAACAATAAGTCTAGGTCAGATCCATGTTGTTTTTTTAAACCACAGAACAGTTCATAGCTATGCTCTTACATGTTTGGTCCCATTGTCCTCAGTAATGAACACTGAATTAAAGCCCAAACAAACAGCATTTTAGAGACCTTTTGGCATCTGTTTTTAACGGTCTTAAATTAAGTATCACAAACTAATAAGAGAGCTCACTGTTGCACTACGTACTTGAGTGGAAATGAATGCCTGTATTTTGACTGCATCTCATAAATGGGATGGACAGCATAATGTAGCCAGTGGTTGATAGGTTTTACAGCCACATGACCTTTCCAAACAAGGCCATACACAAATGTCAACTGAAACACCATCGTTCTCCCGGCTTGTTTGGCCTGGGCCACGCATCACTGTTTGATGGATTATTCAAACCATTTACAGTCCCACCAAAGTATTGATTCTAAAGGCTATACTTCTTTCAGGTTGCTGTGTAGATTACTAAAACATGTGTACAGTGTTCACACACACAAACACACACACATAAACACACACACACACGTATATATACAGTTGAAACCAGAAGTTTACATACACTAAAGACACGTGCATGTTTTTTTCTCACTGTTTCAAATGAAATCAGAAAAAAGTCTTCCTCTTTTAAGTCAATTAGGATTACTAAATTATTTCCATGTGCTAACTGCCAGAATAATGAAAGAGAGATTTTTTAAAGGCAATTTGTATTACTTTCTCCAAAGTCAAAAGTTTAAATACATTTCATTAGTATTTGCAACTGTTGCCCTTAAACTGCATGACTTGGGTCAAACCTTTAGGATATCCTTCCATAGTCTCCTCTGTCAGTTTCCCCCATGTGCTCCTTAGCACATGGTTTGTGTTTGTATTGGTTCTGTCTCCTCCCTTGCTCTGCCCATTCCCACCTGTGTCTCATTTGTAACCCTGCCCCTTTGTAATCAGTAGTTTCAGGTGTGTCCAGTGTTTTGTATTTTTAGACCCTTTGTTTCAGTCTGTCTTGGTCAGTCCACTGTTATGTTACCTGTGTCTGTAGTCAGTGTTTCTTTGTGTCTGTTTGATACTGTTTTACTTTGTTAGTTTATGTTCTGTTTTAGTGAGCTCTGTTGTTTGTATTGGTTAGTGCATTTAGTTTGCCCTGTGCTTTGTTTTCTTATAAACCCCAGCGTTTGCTTCTGCATCCTTCATCATCCCTTCTTCCCATCTGATCCAGACACATTGTAATTATCATTGACTAAATCAAAAACATCAACAGACAATTTTTTTTACAATCAACACTTTGTGTCATCTGACCCACCAGATTACAGTTTTATTAATTTAAGTGTGAGTGACAGGCCTCGATGAATCACTGACGTTTAGAGAAACCTTGGGTTTGTTGGAGAGAATCTTCCAGTTCATCTACAAGTAATCTAACTAAATCTAACTTTTTTATTGAATGCAGTATCGTTGTAAATCACTGTCGTGGATTATAGTGTGATATTCTCACAAACCGTATTAGATTCTTGGCATTCACTTTATCATGTCCAACATACCACAGTCATCCTTTCCTTCAGACAGGCTCATTTAAATTTCAGCTACAGTGTTCTGTTTGTACTGCACTGTTCATACTGTATTACATGTAAGGCATTCACTTGGGCCAGGCTGCTCCAGTAGGGAATATTGAATACCAGTCATAGGTAAGAGCCCCTTCTTTATTGAATTCATAACCTTTGCATTACAGAGACAAAACTACAATATGCTTCTGTATATTCTGTGTAATTTTAGAAAATTACAGTCTCTCAGCTACAAGCTAATGCTGACATGATTTATACTTTAGTTGCCTGTTTTACCTGAATATGTTTTCTGCCTATTTGCTTTTAAGTGTAATGGATATGTTCTTTTAATGTTATTTTGTTCCTTGTAAGTTTGCAGTGTTTCACCATTTCCCCTACTATGTCTCTTGAAAGTAACATTTCTGGCTGTAATGTGCAGTATGTCAGTGATCATATTTTGAACTGTTCTTTTTGTTTACCTATTCATTTTAAATGTTTTTACTTAAGTAGTTTACTTAAGTACTTTAAATGTTACTTTGCTGCCAGCTCTGTATCCAGGATAATAAATTTATCACAATGTATCAGCAATAAGCAATATGCATAGCTGAGGATACTGTATTATTGTTTCACTTAAGGATTATTGTTTGAACTAAGAAAATACCAGAAAGACTAGATGGAAGTGCTTATTTTCACGGCTTGTCGAGTCTACTGTCACAGTCTGGTTTACGGTCTCCTCTGTTTATGCTGGTACTGCACCTCACAGACACAAATGCGTTAATTCCTGAGGATGTGCACAACCAGTGCTCTGACCGAACACATTATGTGTGAGACAACCATGTCATGCATGCATACGTGTAGTGAAAAACAAATATATTGTGACTGGAGCTGACAGAGGAGAAACAGGTGTACTGTATATAGCAGTCAGCTCTGTTAAATTGCCTTGCTAAGGTTATATAACTAAATTGACATATTTTGTCCCTGACAAACTATAAGTAACACATTATTATTTGCAATGTCAAAATCCCTTGTTATTACAAAATAATTTATTTATACATATAATGCATTTGGAAAGTCATCATATCACTTTTTCACCCTGTGTTATGCTGTGGCCTTCTGCTATAATGAAAACAACTCCACACTCAGTACCCCATAATGATTTTTTTTACATTATTTGCAAATGAATTAAAGAGGAAAAACTAAAATTTGTAATTTACATAAGTATACAGACTATATATACAGGATATTGCACTTGAAATTTAGCTCAGGGGGTCTCCCACTTCTCTTGATCGTATTTGAGAGTCCACCTGTGGTAAATTCAGTGGACATGATTTGAAATCCACAGCTAAACAATGCATATCAGAGCAAAAACCAATCCATGAAAAGAACTGCCTGAGTAGATCAGAAACAGGATTGTGTGTAGGCACAGATATGGAGAAGACTACAGGAACTGTATGCTGAACTGTTTTCAAGATCACAGTGGCCTCCGTGATTCTTAAGTAGAAGAGGTTTGGAACAACCAGGGCTCTTCCTAGAGCCAATGGCTAAAATGCTTAAACTACCGATTGGCTCAGTGATGACATTGACTATGGGGACTAACGCTGACTACAGTAAATGACTGGCTCTGGAAGACTGGAAACAACAAACTGGCCAGGAGCAGATTTATGTCAGTATGAGGGTTCCATCCGTTGACTCGAGACTTGGTGACGATGGTAACTGAGAGTCCCCTGCTGCTCTGAGTAGTTCATAGCACAGTGGTTCTCTGTGACTCGTGATTATCCACAATTATAGCAAGAAATCCCCTTTACTGGCCTGAACCACTGTTAAATATACTCTTTAAAAGTAAAAGTTGTGTAAAGGGTTCTTTGAGTGATACCAGTATAAGAACGTTTTCAAAGATAGTTCTATGGCATCACTCAAATTTGTAGCATCTTTCTTTTCTAGAAGTGTATTTGCTAAAATTACATTTTCATGGAAAGTTGTGCTCAAAAGTTTACATACTCCAGCAGAATTTTTGCCTTCTTGGACTTTTTTCAGAGAAATTGAATGATAACTCAAAAACGTTTTTCCTCTAAGTTTCCTTGAAGTCTTTTGTGGTAGTTGTGGATGAAGCTCTTTATTTTGTCAGAGATGGCCACTCCAGAACCTTCACTTTGTTTTGCTGTAGCCAATGAAAGGTTGACTTGGCCTTGTGTTTTGGATCTCTGTCATGTTGGAATGTTGGAATGCACAGCTTCTGGGCTGATGAGTGCAAATTTGCCTCCAGTATTTGCTGCTAACATGCTACATTCATCTTTCCTTCATCTTTGCCCATGTTTCCTGTGCCTTTGTAGCTCACACATCCCCAAAACAACAGCAATCCAATCCGTGCTTTACAGTAGGAATGGTGTTCCTTTCATCATAGGCTTGTTGACGCCTCTCCAAATGTAATGTTTATGGTTGTGGCCAAAAAGTTTGATTTTGGTCTCATCACTTCAAATTACCTTGTTCCAGAAGTTTTGAGGCTTGTCTCTGTGCTGTTTGGTGTATTGTAGGTGAGATACTTTGTAGCATTTAACTTTCTTCTGGCAAATCGACCATGAAGCCCATTTTTCTTCAAGTGCCTCCTTACAGAGAGTCCTGTATTTCAGCTGGTCAAGGTCAAGTCAAGGTCAAGGCTTTTTTATTGTCATTACATCTAAGTACAGGTACACAGTGCAATGAATTTACGTTCCTCCGGAACCATGGTACAACATGGAACAATAAGACAACATAAAGTGCAAGCACTAGAGTAAATACAATAAATATAGCAATACAATAAATACATCTGGTTTTTCTTTGCATCCCAAACAATTTTCCTGGCAGTTGTGGCTGGAATTTTTCTTACTGACTGTAGTTTGGTTTTTACAGAGCCCCTGATCTTCCATTTGTTAATCACACTTTGAACACTGGCATTATTAATTATTTGGATATCGTTTCGTATTCCTTTCTTGTTTTATGCAGTTCAACTACCTTTTCCCGTAGATCCATTGACAATTCATTTGCTTTGCCCATGACTCACAGTCCAGAAATGTCTGTAGCTGGATAAAAGATGCAAGAGTCTGTCTGGATCCCAGAAACTCACTCAGCTTTTATGCACATACTCAGATTACAAGCAAACAGTTGCCATTCAACCCCATTTGTGTCAACTTCTGTGCATGTTATCAGGCCAAAATCACCAGGCTATGTAATTTGATCAGGGTAATTTGGATGTTTTTAGTTTCAGTTTTTGTCATTATGATTTAAAAAGAGAAAACACAGTCCTTTGACAATAAATGGCTTCACCCAACCACTAACCATGAGTGGAAAAACGTTTTAGTGTTATCATTCATATTCTCTGAAAAAAGGCCAAGAAAGCAAAGATTCTGCCAGGATATGTAAACTTTTGTGCACAACTGTATATACAGATAACATTGAGGGAGTAAATACAACATTTTATATAATTACATGTCAGCACCCAGTCCTGCTGTGTGAAAAAGTGATCGCCCCCTTCCTTTCAATAACTGGCTGCAACAGAGGTAACAACAACCCTTTTTCATTGATAACATTGGTACATTAATAACATTTCAGTGTCACACAATGAAGGAATTCTATCCTACTCCTTCTTGCAAAACTGCTTTGGCTCAGAGACATTTGTAGGCCCTGAATTGTGCAATTCTGGTCCTGCCAAACTACTGTAGTTTTTAGGTTGTGACTTAGAGTCGCCTATTATTAGCCTAGGTAGATGTGCATGTACACTGTGCCTCATTGTCTTTTTTTGTGATGCAGGGCGACACAATCAATCAACATGGAAGAGTCTGATGACAAATTTACCTGGATTTAAGTTTTTTTGTATTTTCAAATGTTTGCATACAGGTCAATCATGATGATTGATTGAACACACACTCAACTGAATAATCATTAAAAAATTTGGATTCACTATAAGGTTGGATTGGGGAGCTGTGGTCTTATGGTTAGGGAACCAGATTGGAAAGTTGCTGGTTTATTTCCCTGAACTGGCAGGACATGACTTGAGCAAGGCACTTGCTCCCTAGTGTGTGTGTGTGCTTCACATGTCTGTTTTACATGGATGGATAAAATGCAGAACACATATTCCTCTGTGTGTAAGCACAGTCAGTCTACATGCACGTTTGTATGTCACCCATCGAGAACTTGACTTTCTTCTGAAAGAACAGTGAATAGTAAAAACACATGCCTAGATGCATTTTTACTTCTTTTGCTGTCAAAATTAATTTTGACAGTGATTAAACTACAATCTCTCATAAACTGTAAATGTATGGTGTTCAACATTTATGTTATGTTTTAGAAATGTATGTGCATTGATGATATTTTCTTTCTCTCTCTGTTGTCAGATCAGGAACATGATGAAATATTAACTTAATATGAGAAAATCCTGACTAGGCCTTCAGAGAATGTTCTGTTGAGGTAACATTTTGTCTACATTTTAAATTGATTTCAATGTGTCAGGCATAATTAAAATTTGGAACATGTTTTTTAAGAACTCCACCATATAAACAAATGAAAAATTTAAAAATATTACACTGTGGATCAAGGAATGTCTAATGACCACCCTGTTTAGGAAATGGAATTTCCCATCTGGCACCCACCAATATGCCTCATTTGAACTCCACTAATTCACATACCATTGCCATGATCATGATGGCCAACATTCAGCCTCGATCACAAGATAACACCTCAGAACTTATACAGGTGTAGGCATTCCCAAATTATTCCCTGAGAAAACAATCAATTTATATATTTCTATCCCATGAGTTTTGGCATGTTGGTGTAAGCTGACCTTCCAGAAAAATAAAAGGTCAACTTACAGTATTGTGTTATGTTAATATTCTCTATTCTACTGCCACAGAATGGGAAGGTTAATAGATTCATACCAAGAATATACAGTATGTATAATAATACATATATTTGCTGATGTTCAAAAATAATTCCAACCCTGCAGTTATTCCTGGTTTTTTTTTCATCTAATACATTACATTTATTTTGTGATGGGTTTGGTAATTGGCCAATCAGCTGAATCAGGTGTGCTAAAAGAGCAAGAATGCTAAACTCTGCAGTTCTGTGACCCACTGGGGGTATTGTACAAAGAAGATATTCTTAGTTCAAGCACTTTGCCCAAGGGTGTAACTACAAATAGTCATTATAGGCTATTGGTTGCTTGCTCATTTTTCTTTATGTTGGTTTGGTTTGGTTTCGTTCTGTCTCCACCCTTGCTCCGCTCAATCCCATCTGTGTCACATTTGTAACACTGCCCATTTATTATCCTGTTCCAGGTGTGTCTAATGAAGTCAATGTATTTAAGACCATTTGTTTCATTCAAGGCCATCCCTTGAGTGAGTAAAGCTGCAAACTATACACAAGTCATATTTTGCTGTTATATATATATATATATATATATATATATATATATATATATATATATATATATATATATATATAAAAATGTTTGCCCACAATAATGTGTACTTCATCTGGCATAAAAAGGAGAAGCCTTCAACCCTAAGAACACCATCCCCACTGTCAGATATGCTGGTGGGAACCTAATTATTTGGGTTTCAATGGAGTAGAGAATGTAATCAGACTAAACAGCACTATGAAGAAAGAGCAATACAAGATTCTCAACATCAGGCACTCTGCAGAGAAACTTGGCCTTGGGCATCAGTGGACATTTCAGCATTACAGCAACCCAAAACAGACAGGAAGTGGTGAAGCTCAATGTTGAAGATCAATTGTCAAAAATACCAGTGGAGACAAGCGAAAAGCTGATCAGCAAATATAGGATGCATTTGATTGCTCTAATAGCCAATAAAGGCTTTTCTATTGAGTATTGAGAAGGGTATGAATAATTTTGAACGTGCCAGTTTTTGCTCAAATGTAAATAAAAGCTGAGAAATATGTTTCACAATGATGCCTCGTATGTATGTATGTATGTATGTGTATATATGTATGTGTATATATATATATATATATATATATATATATATATATATATATATATATATATATATATATATACACATACATATGCCATAATTGTAAATGGTTAACTTGGGAATGCCCACACTTATAAGATGTAAGGTATTATCTTGTGAGTGAGGTTGAACACTGGCCAGGCAATGTAAATTATTATTTGAGGTTGGTATGATAGTGGCTGGCAGATGGATGGGACATTCCTTATTTGTGTTTTGTGTACATTTTACATTGTGTCATTTACATCCACAGTGTCACAAGTGTACTGGCATGAACTTTGATTGTGACTGGTGGGGTACAATAACTACTTCCGGTCCAATTAATTTTGGCATGCCAGTATATAACCACTCTATATACCATATAAACCTGTTTTATATAAAGAAAATAGGCTACCAGACACCTCCTGGAACTATTATGGGATCTGTTTGATTGCAACATTAAGCCAAAACTGAGAATCATCTAACAGTAACCATCTTGAGTCATATTAATATTGGACTTCCATTGAGTTATGTGGCACTCTTGCAAGTCCCTTGTAACAAAACCAGTGAAAGGTAATTTAAACCCAAAGGTTTAATTCTCCATGTACATTCACCTGGGAGTTGCAGTAACACACTACCATGAGGTTAGGTCTTCAGTCGCACTCTTCATGTGCTGGCAACAACTATCAGCACACATTGTAAGCCTTGCTATTTCATCGTTTTATGTGGCTCACGAGGGGAAGATTCATTCATCACGTTCTCAGCATGTGGAGACTAATGTGATGTGTACTGCACAGCTTTCAAATGTAGCAAAAGCTCTGCATCGGGAATACACACGCGGCTGCCGTCATAAAACATTTATCGGCCTTGCTGCGTTGATACCTGTAACTCTCCATTGAGGCTGAGAGCACACCGGGCCCCCATTTCTCAACCCAACATGAATATTTCAGCATGCTAATTTCGGACTCCCCATAGGCCATTTAAATAAGGGGAGAAGTTAAAAAAAAGTATGAATATATGCAGCGGAAAAAAAAAATACCTGAAAGTGTTTAATGCAGGTGGCAGAAAATAGAAAACCTCAGAAAACCTCTGGAGCCAAACATCTTTTGGCAAATGTCTGCACATGATTCCTTCCCATTCACATGAGACGTGTTCACTAATGCTTTCAGTCCTGAGGATCTAAGTTGCTGGAGCCTGCCTCCCTCTCTCTCTCTCTCGTTCTCTCTCTCTCTCTCTCTCTCTCTCTCTCTCCTTTTCTCATTTCCCTTCTTTTCCACCAGGCTAAGCTCTGAAAGGCCAACTATCCTCTCCATGAAACTCTCCCTGCACGCCACCTACACTAGCACTGTGCTTGTCCTTGTGCAGTGAACATAATACATTACTCCAGCTGCGGTAATAAGCTGCACTTGCTAAATGTAATTCCAAGCTAATCATACCACCGTTTATGGTCTTCTTCACACAGTCAAATTAAATATCAGCTTGTGTTATTATGACTCAACCCACTGCCTCTCTCAGAAAAAGAAAAATATAATAATCCAGTTCCTAGGCACAATTCCTAGTCTTTGCTACACACCCTGCTAGAAAAAAAAAAGAACAGCTTATACCTGTTTAAGCTGGTCAAGATCATCAATTAGCTTGACCACCTGAGACGAGCTGGTCTATAGCCCTGACCAGCTGAGTCGAGCTGGTCTAACTGGTCATCCAGTCCTGACCATCTGGGTTGAGCTGACTTACCAGCCCAAGTTGACCAACCAGTTCTACGTAGTTTGACCAAGATGGTTAACCAGCTAAACCAGCTTTACATTAGTTTGAAAATCAGGAAGTGTATGTTAATGTATGAACATTTGCGTTCATATACACCTTCACTTATTCAATTCACTCAGTTCATTCAGAGCAGTGGTTCCTTTACTAGCTACAATTTGACATTGACTGGAAGATTTTCCCAGTCCTCCATGCAGAATTCTTTTAGTTGTCAGGCTTTGTACAGGCAGTCTTACATTTTACACTTCCACCAGAATGCTTCACAATTGGTATGTGCTCACATTTTGCTCAAATGCTGTGTTTGGTTTGTGCCAAATATGTCTTCTGTTACTGTTCCCAAAATAATTCTTAAAACGTTTGGATTCCTAAACTTCATAAAGTTACAAAGTGTTAGACAAGTTGCCTGACCTAGATGCTACTAATTTAAGATTCTGAATTTCTGATCAAAAGTTAAACAAATTAAAAATAAAGCAAAAAAACTTTCACTGTATGTGTAATGAATTTAAACCTTTTGAATGAAATCATGAGCACAACTGAACTTCACAATTATTACTATTATTATTATTATTATTATTATTATTATTAATTTTAGTAGTAGTAGTATATTTATTTATTTGTTTATTTATTTAGAGACGCACTGGTAGTTAATTCAACTTGTAGACAAAGATTACTTACAGTTTACTCAATTGCTAAGTCATATTACTAAAGAACTCTTTAAGGGGTGTTTTCTCAGCCTATTTTAAATCTGTAATTATAGAACAAAGAATGTTTTGTACTTGTACTGACTTATCTTGATTTCTTTACATCATTAGGCACAAGTGATCAATTTTGAGTTGCTGTGTTCGAGACACGTGTGTTTTTATTTTCCATTATGTAATCCAAGTGCATCAAAGTGCAAAATGTGTTTTAATGGGTCAGAATATGTTTGCATGGTGTCTGTAACTGAGTGAAAAGTGCTTTAGGTTCTGCTAAAAGGGTGACCATTTCAACAAATGGGTTCAGGGCACTTAGAATTTGGTTCAGACAACAGGGTTTAGTGTTTCAGCAACTGTAAAAAGTTGTAAACTCCTTCTGGTCTATTCCTCCTTAATTTCCCTGAGGGAACCCTCCCAAAGCATCCATAACGTTTTAGCTAATCTAATTATATCTAATTTAATCTAATCTAAAATAAGACAAAAAAAATCTTTTTATTTTATTTTTTTTTATTAAAATAATTGCTTACACATATTTTCTCCACAGCTGATTATATATGTCATCTGACAGCAGTGCAACTGTCCTCATTGTCATCAGTATGAGATACTGAAGAAATGCTCTAAAAGTCTCATGTGATAGTCTGGAACTGATTTTGGACCACAGCTAGATATTTTAATAATACATCTACATATGATAAACACTTATTTCATTTTACATTATCATGTGACTTGCTGTAGTGCTTGGGGATCATCATTTCAGGTGCAGAATGTAGAAATGCCCACATTTCACTCTCAGGGTTACTAGTTGTGTTTCAGCTCAGAATGACCAAACTGACCTCCAGGACCAAAACTGATGATCCCTTGGTGTGGATACATGGCTCTAGGAGAAATCCTTGCAATACAATTTTTGCAGGGTATATGGGCTTTTCTCACAGCCCACCTTTATATTTAAAAGTGCAGAACCACAATTCCAAACCAGCGACTTCAGATTTAATTTAATACACAAACACACAGATGCACACATGCACACACTTACTCAGAGACTTACAAGCCAAACAGGGATGGGGGGTGGAATTAGGTAATTTGACTGTCTCTCTCCATAGCAGCACTTCAAAGAACCTGCAGAGACTGTGTTCCCCTCTGCTGATGATTCCTTTCCTCTGGGACAACTCCCTCGCTCCTCTTCCTCCACAATATGTCTCTCTCTGTCTCTTCTCAATGCTGAGGATGGACAACTCATCCTGGGCTGTGCTCCTCAGGGTTGGGGTGGGCTGAGGAGGAAAGGTGCAGCACCGCTTGGCTACACATGACTGGCCATGCAGGAAGCCAGGACTGAGGCCACAAGCATTCGCATAACCTCCATGACAAGAGAGCTTATCTGCAAAGAGCAGGTGTGTATCACAGTGTTCATTCTAAATAATGTGCAGCACAATCTATTCAGCTCACTGGGAAGGAAGGACATCTTCAAAGATGGACTTGTCAAATTAGAAGGGTAACATTATTGCCCAGGAATAATAATTAAGCAATAGAACAGAACAGGGAGTTTTTTATCTTAGAGAAACATATGAGTCATTTTTAGTTGGTGACATTCCTAAAATAGAGGTAAGATGGAAATTGGTTTTTGTATGGGAATATTTTAAAACTGATATATTTTGTCCTACATAAGTTCTGCTACTGAATGTCGGGGCTCTGAAGTTTAGAATTATTAAATTGTCAAAATATATACAATTAAAATTGATATTTGCTACATTAACACACAAAGCTTATTTTTTTCAGTGTAATGATATCAACAAATACATAGAAGTGTGGCATGTAGCTTAGTGTATCCTAAACAGGGTCCACATACGGACTGAGTTACCTGATTTAACACACCCCCTTATTACACTGAAAGGGCTTGTTAATTAATGAGCTGATTTTGTCACTTAACCTTTAGAACCTATTTTCATAGTTTGGTATATTTTCATTTGCCAAAACATTAAACATGTACTTATAGGAGACAGTCACACATGCCTAATACTGATAATTTCAGAAGACACTAAAAAAGTTATATATATATATATATATATATATATATATATATATATATATATATATATAGTATAAGCTGTACTTTCTGTGGCCATTGTTGCCTTATCAAGTCTGAAAAGCATATCAGTAATGTAACACATAGGCCAAACTACCCACGTATTTTGGTAAACACATAGTGTACATAATGGGTGAAAGGGCCATTCCTGAGATTTCTTGAGCTGTCCTAACAACCCACTGCAAACACATCAGATTCTTGGCAGAGCAGTTTCCAAACCAGACTGTGATGGGACTGGTGAGAACTTTCAATAATACACCTATAGAGGTTCCTCTGGATTCTGACTGGCATGTTGGTTTTCTTAAGTATTTGAAAGAAAGACAGTTGTTGCTGTGCTTTCTTCACCAGTTGTGTACTATGACCAGGTGAGATCGTCATTGATGGTGACTCCAAGAAATCTGAAGGAACTCACTCTCTCAACTGCCATCTGATTGATAAGCTGTGGTTTGTGATGTAATGTTCTCCTCTGATAACTTACACTAACCTCTCTGTCAGAAAATAAGTGTAAGTAAGAAAATAAGTAAGATAAGATAAGATAAGACAGACATATTTTAAGAGAGGTAAGTACATAAATATGCGCATTATACAAAATACAATAAGACTGCAGTACTATATAAATAAATAAATAATCAAGGTGTCTGTTAGCAGAAATGAACTATAAAATCTTCAGATCTGGGATAACCCAGAGCTTTTTATTGAAATAACACTGTACAGTCTTAGTTGGTGCAGTAGTCTCCACATAGAAATGTATGTAGCCTGTGATGCAATAATTTTGACTGTCAACTTCCTTACAGTGAGCATCACAGAAAACCTCCCAATCTGTTGTTTCAAAGCAGTCCTCTAGGGCCTCATAGGACCAACTTCTCACCTCTATTGTGTTGAAAGGACACTTGTGAACAATAGGGTTGTGGACAGGCATGTCACAGATGTATTAGATTGTGGTTCGACTTGCCCAAGGGTAGGAGGGGTGCTGTGATACATGCATCCTTGGTGTTTGCATAAAACAGATCCAGTGTTTTATTGTATCTTGTGTTGTAAGTCACACACTGTTTGTTAGTGTGTTGGGAAGTGTGGAGGACAAGGAAGCATGATTATGCTGGATGAGAGCCTGTGGATGCTGTGTCTGGAGTCTGCTCATGACTGAGAAGATGATGTCACATGCTGTGCATGCATCAGTGGAGGGAGGAACGTATGCAGTTACTACAATAACGTGCGAGAAATCACAAAGTAATTAGTATGGACACAGTTGAACATCCCTGCTACATATCTGTTCTTTAACAGTAATGTTCCTGGGTGACTACTGGTATTCTCACTGGTGTCACATCATTGCCAATAACTCTCGTTTTTTGGAGAACGCTCTTACATTCCCCATGATTACTGAGGGAAGGAATTTTTACCTTGGCCTCCTCATCTCACATGGAATCTCAGGGAAATCCTCCAGTGAAGCAACAGCATTGCTCATTGATAACAGCTGTTCCCTGGTGTAAACATGGCTGCGCTCATGCTCCCCCAGCGTGAACACAAAGAAAAATCCCAAAATGAGAAGGAAAAACACCACTGTCCCGAACAAGGCTGAGTCTGGTGTAAAACTTTATTAATAAGATGACAGACTATGTAAAAAATGTAACTAATTAAGACAAAAGATTAAGAGAAATGTAAGGACAAGTCGCTCTACCTCAAACGAGGCCAGAACCAGAAAATCGGATAGCAGCGCATTTGGCATCTTCTGTGGATCTGTTTGGATGATACACAAACCGAAGAGGGTCCAGAGTGTCTAGTTTGGTGTTCTGAATACATGAACAAGCCTTTAAAAACACTTTACTGCAGATTACAAATGAGGTCAGTATAAACTGTCTGTAGTTAAGACACCCACTGTGCATTTTTTGGAAATGGCACAATGGTGGTTGCCTTCAGGCAGATGGGAATTATCATATGTGTTGTAACAACATCAGCCAGTTCAGCTGCTCATGATCTGCTGAGTGTATGGCCAGGTATATTATCTGGACCAGCTGCTTTTCAAGGGTTAACTCCACTCAGAGTCTTCCTCATTTCTGCAGACATAACTGTAGGACTGGTTTGGCTCCAATGACTCTGCACACACCGGAACCCTCCTGGGTGGTCCTGTGTTGAGGACTTTGAAGCAAGCATAGAAGTCATTCAGCACATCTGGTAGAGCAGCATGGCAGTTGATTTCCCCTCTGTGCTTGCTTTGAAAGTCAGTGAGCTGTTTCAGTCCCTGCCACATGCGCCTGGTGTCAGTGGTGTTGTAGATCTGCTCCAACTTGGATCTGTATTGTCTCTTGGCTTCTTTAATGTGTACATATAGCTCATTCCTGGCGTTTTTGTAGACAAGAGTGTCACCCGAAAGAGACGCAGAAGAGTGGACATGCAGCATGGAACAAACCTCACTGTTTATCCATGGTGTTTGATTGGGGTATGTCAAGATGTACATGTAGGCACATGCACTTGCTGATGTAGCTTGTCACACCGATTGTAAATTCCACATCAATGCCATCCTCATGCCAACATGCTTGAGAACTGGTCTGTATGCTAGATAGAGGAACAGTGAAATGGGGGCAGGGTACTGCCTTGTAAGCCCTTTGTACACTGCAGTAAAAAGTTTTATTCTCTCTTGTGAAAAATTCCAAATACTGTTGAAATGTTTTGAATAAATGTCCTTGTTGTGATTGAAATCACCTGTCACAATAAATGTGGAATTTCCTGAGCACTGATGATGTCATAAAGTCAGGGTGCAGGTGAGGAATTTGTTTTTTTGAGGTATGTAGATGGTGAGAATGAGAATAGATGAAACTTCTCTTGGTAAATAGAATGGTCTGTATGTCAATAACAGTATCTCAGCATCAGATTAACAGTTTGTACAGAAGTAGCTTGCAGAGATGTCTGCCGCAGTGGGCTCCATCTTGGAAGACCCATCAGTCACTTACTTTCTCAGACATCCTGTTGGAAATTGACCATCCAGATTGTTTTATGATAAAAATGGAAGAATTATGATTTGTAAAGATAAGATTGACAAATATATTTATAATAAGTTCTTGAAAATATTTTACAGTGGTCCAAATAAAATAAAAAAACCTAACTTGGGAATACCAGCAGTCACCTAGGTAGGACACATTACTGTTATGTATGTATCATTATTTTCCCATTATTCTCCCTTGAACACTGTGTGAGCAAATATATATACATATACTGCATGCAGGTTGAGCATCTACACTTGGACAGAATGGTAAACATGAATTGGCTTAATTGGCATGTAAACTGGCATTAAATTCAGTTCGAAACAACTATATTTAGCTGCCTTCTGAGCTGGATTGCTTGCTGATAGTTCTGACAGTCCATAACCCACACACACACACTATATCTATATATATATCTATATATATATATATATATATATATATATATATATATATATATATATTGTGTGTGTGTGTGTGTGTGTGTGTGTTTTAAATCAATGTTTTCATTCCCTGTAACTACTGGACCTTTCTATTTTCATACCAAAGGCATTTATTGCAGCAAAAACTATCATTATCCATTAGAGCACCAATACTATTGAGAGTAAAATGTATGCAGATGACTTTTAAAATGTTGTATGTATTGCAGGTGCTTTTTGTATGGGCTGCCCATTAAGACCTTAGTCACGCATCATGCATTGAGGACAGGAAGTCACCTCATGTGGCCATACTGAGCCTGCCCACCTATTATTATGTAAGCAGCAATACATTGTCAGTTCCTCTCATTTAAGCCCACATATTTGCAGTTCACCCTAATTAAAGCAGCAACAAACAGCCAGCAAAAGTGATTAGGCACTGTGGGGTAAGTTCATCTACAGTTCACCAGAAAATGCATCATTGATTTCCTGTTACTGTCCCCATTGCTGCAAGCAGTCTGTGTAAACCTCACATGGTGGAAAATATAATTGAAGATAAGCCTAGTTGTGTCTCTAAAATGGACCTCAAAGCTCTTAATAATCCTCATCAATAAATACTGTTCAAAAGAAACACATGAGGGCCAAGAGGATGCGGATAAAGGTTGTTTACCTTGAGAGTTAGCTCGCTCTGGTTCAGTTCAGTTCAGTGCAGGTTGTTTGGAGTTTACCAGCCAGTGGGCTTTGTTGATGTAAGTAGGCTTGGGTGAGACAATGAATGAAAATGGTAATCTGCATAAACAGACAATGGTGCATAGACAGGGATCTTTAAAAATGTTTTAAAGGAGAAAAATGTGTTTAAAGAAAACATTCCCCAGTATAATAGTCTGTGTGGACTATTGATAAACTGCAGGTTGGGTCCACAGATTCATGTTGACACTAATTTCTGACCCTATCTGTACGCCTCGAGATTAATCAGACCAGGCTGTGTCTCTCCAGTTTTCAATTGACCAGTTTGTCTAGATTTTGTGACTCTTCATTCACTAGAGCTTCACTTTTCTGGTCACCTTTCTCCGTCTAATAATTCTGAGGTGTGGTTTGACCATCCTGAATATCTACAGCTTACCACATTGGCTTAGTGGTAAGCATGTCTGCCCCCCGGTACTGGGATCTTGGGTTCAAGGGCCTACCTGGGTGGTGTTTCCAACAACACAGAAATCAGGTGAATTCTAAAGTATGTATGCCCAGATATGGATTATAACTCTATGCTAGTGTTTGATGCAGTTCTCCAGGTGGATGATCATTTCCAGTCGTATGCTGTTTGCAACTGACTGCTGGTTTGTAGGTTGTGGTTTTAATAGCATGATTTCTGAAAAAAAAACAATGAATAAACAGGTCTCTCAATACCTTAGTATAATTTCAGAGATACTGAAACACTGGATATCATATTCAGTCAGTTTGTATCCAAATTAGAGCGAGTTGTACTGTGTACAACAAGGTATATGACAAATAAACATTGATCTGCAAGCATGTAACTCACCCAGTGGTAGAACTTTGTGAACAGAAGTGAAATTGATGGAGATTTTCAGTGAATATACATGTGTATATTCTTTCTGCTATGAGAAATAATACAGTGCCTTGCAAAAGTATTTTTTACCTATTTTGTTAATGTAAATGTATTGGAATGACCTGGTCTAAGCCCAGACTTTGAGGAATGGGGGGAAAAAATTCCAGCATGATGTGGCAAGCTTAAAGAGACTCCACTAAAGGGGACTCTACAAAATGCTGAGTTTAGGAGAGTGAATAGTTATGCACACTGAAGTTTTCTGTTATTTTGTCCTATTTGTTGTTTGCTTCACAATAAAAAAATAAAATGTTCAAAGTTGTAGGCATGTTCTGTAAATGAAATGATGCAAACCCTCATAAAAACCATGTTATGTGTTGTGAGGTAGCAAAAAATAAAAAATGCCAGTGGGGTGAATACTTGTGCAAGGCACATGCCAGAATAATTTTTTTTATTATGCTGTTTTTCATAAGCTCTTGAGCTCATCAGCTATTTCTTCGACAGGTGCCTATTATGACTAATTTGGCCACTATTTTGGCAGAGCAACTTATCATATGGAGAGAGACTCATTCTGGGCTTGAGGATTAGTGCTGTCTAGGATTAGCTCTTGAGGTGCAGTGGTTCCTCATGCAGAATGTTAAAAAGTTTAATTCAATATGTAATCTCCTCCTGGAGCAACTGTTGTCTCATGTATTGAAAAGTTTGAAGACAAACTTAACTTAATCCAGTATCCAGTTAAACAGATGAGCCTCCCATGGGAATAGATTCATTGCATCTGAGCAATGCATGAAAGGAAATTCCACCAATTATTCAAAATTTTTACATAATTTAAATGTTGTTTTTATTTAAACAATAGAAAGATTTAAACAAAATTAGTCATTTGATGTGAATTCTGAGGACAAAACAAGTGTGTGTGTGTGTGTGTGTGTGTGTGTGTGTGTGTGTGTGTGTGTGTGTGTGAATTTGCACATCTGTCAGCAAGGCATTCATTAGTAGGGTGTCTACAAGCATTTGGACATAAAATATTATTAACAACATTAAATATCCATCCTACATTTCAATCTATGGTAGTTTGGCTGTCCTACATTTATCCGCTTTGTCCTAAATAGGGTCATGGGTGATGCTGAGTCCAGAATCATCAGGCGCAGGGCTGATCATCAGGCATCAAGTCCATCGCAGGCTCTAACACACATGACTCTGGATCACCAAGAGGCAATTTTGCATGGCTAATTTATCTACTATCACAAGCCACAACCACTTGCTATATTGTATTTGTTTTATTTAAATAATTAGTGCAACAATGATTTCTCTTTTTCTTCTTCTTTTATTATGGGGGTGTGACATAACATATTCAATACACATCTTGATGTATGACTGCATGGGAAAAGATTTTGCCCTGTCAATTACTAAAATGTTAAACAATGGAGACAATTAGCCCATCAGAATCACCAGTGCAGACAGCAGAGATGTAGCTGATCTCATTTGAAACTAAAGCCATCCAACCAGGACAAATTTCTATGTATGAATTCAATCTCCGACACTAATCAGATGATTCATGGAAAGTAGGTCTGGGACTTATGTAAAACTAGAACAGGAACTGCATTGACTCTTTCCAAGGGTTTGAAGTAAAATGACCTTCCAATGAACCTGCACTGCAAAAAGTTACATCGTAGAATTCACAAGTTATTTTCTTGTCACTTTGTATGGTGCTTGAATGGATACAGATGCTTGAATGTAACTGTGACATTATTTTAAGGATGAATTATAGCTTAATGCTGTAAAATGAGTATATGTCATGATATATGATATGATATGTCATGATATATGTTTTGTGGTATTCCTGTCTTTACAATATTTGTTTCCAGAGGAAAAAGGGAAAATTATAATTTTGCAATGCAACAGTATACTTGATCTGATCTCACTTGCATGTTTTTATCATTACATGATGTACATGAAAACAACCATATTAAACCATAGTAGGTACACTCACACTATACTATACTGGGACCAGAAGTTTGCCGATTTGATTAACTTGAATTGGAGATGGGAGGAGCAATGCACCTAACCTCAAACCCACATTACAGTTTGGTAAAGTAATAAATATAGTGTGATGATGACAATGTGCCGAAACATTACCAAAACATCTTAACAAGGGAAATATTCTATGAGGCAGCTTCTTCACTCTTATAGAGTGCAACTCTTAATGCCCAATGGCTGTATTATGTAGTAACCCATCAGAAAACAGCCATTAGAATTTCATCACCACATTCACTGGTTAGTACTATAATGATCTGCGCAGCTCAGATAGATATATGTACACATTGCCCAGTACACATGTTGCCCGGTGTCTGGTTTTGGATTGGTTTTGGACTCTATTATCTGAAATCTGGTGGGTACTCTCAACTAAACAGCATGTCAATGTCTGGTCAAGTCGCACTCCAAATACTTCCAATTTGTTGGAGTAGATATTCTAGTATCTGTTTTAGCAGTGTCACTGCTCTCGCTCCCTCCCAGGCACAATTTCTGTATTTGGCTTTGTCTCAAACTACATATACAACATATGTATGCATTTGTGTTCAAATTCCCAGACAAATAAACAAAATGCCAAAAAATAAATAAATCAAACATGACAGATATTTTCATTTCAGAGAGCAGATGAGCTTAAAAGGAGAGCGAGAGAGTCCCTAGACCCTTTTATGCCCTTCTGTCACACAGGCTGCTGTATCAAGCTACATATGACCCTGGATCCACATTGATTTTGCTCATATGCAAAGCTAAACGCTGTAAGGAAATTAAACTCAGGCAAAGAGTTTCTCATTTGATCGCAGCCAATCAGATGAGCTCTTCTCACTCCAGGGTATAATCTGATTAAACCCTCAAATTCCTACTGAAAATATCTCTTTCCAAAACATCCCAAAAAGCAAATTACACCAGCAGGGCATCTGCTTGGCACTGTTCAAGCCTAGCGATGTATTAAAAGTAGCCATTCAGTACAAGCAGTGCATTCAAATAGTGATTCTGATTTGAGCTGTGTTTATTGTAAGGAAACTATCCAGTGTGTAGCACTTTTTTATGCAGCATGATTATTATGTAAAGAAGGAACAGGAGCATGGAAAATCATTTATTTCTGCAAAAAATTAAGCTGAAAGGGAAAGGCCATCATTTTCTTGGCCTTTATGGGTGCTAATATTCATACAAATGAGAAACAATAAAAGCTAGCAGGGCACAAAAACCTGAACATGTTCAGCTTCTCTCATTTATTGGCCTAATTACCAGCATGGTCTCAAGGAATTCATACATATGTGACAAAAAGAGCATTTCTTAAGTTGTACAATGTGTACTTAATATAACGGAACCATATGCACAAATTACTGCTGCAACCCAGAAAAACAGAAATCAAACAATTTGAACAGAGAATATTAAAAAGGCACTTAAACTTTACCCTTATTTTAATCCTAACCTTAATGTGAACTTAACATAAAGTTCCCCCTTACTCTAACTGATAAGCTTAAATGTAATGTAAAGTTAACCTGAACATGATGTAGCTCTTACTCTTACACAAACCCTAACCATAAGCATAGTAGAATATGAAATTCTTGGATTTGTATGAGTTTTGGTCCATTAATTCCTTTATTAGAGCAGAATGCAATGCCATAACTGTTCTCTGTGTACATGGCAGGCTGTTTTGTGTGTATTTGGCAAAAGAGCACCAGCAGTGGACAGGAGCTTGTTATGAATCCTAATATACAATAATCTTCAAAAAATAGCCCTGTAATGCGACCCCTCTTAAAATCTTCCAACTGCTTGAATTGCTTTTGAACACTTTTCCGAGGCATACTTCAACTGCAAAGAAAACTACCAACACAACATCACAGGTCAAGCACAACAAGACAATATTATATCAGTGAGGTACAGAAGTAAAATCTGTACTTGCTTACATTAAGGTCAACCAAGTGTGAAAATTTTAACATTTGCATGTCTCTCAATGTCAAACCTACACACTTGGTTTCATTCAAATATTGTTTCCATTGGGTACAATTATTTTTTGACAATATTTGTAATTACAAATATCTGTTAGATGTAGATGTAGATTGTAGATGTGTGGATTCTTGGGGCACATTTAGTCATATATGTATGTATTTTTGTAGATCTTGTAATGAATGCATAATTTTAGCTCCAGTACCTTTTACAGCAGAGGCAACAAACTGATGTTGGAACAAGCTTTTAACTTTGGAAATTAAACAGAATTCACAATGAGAGTGTCATTGCAAAGAACAACATAATGCACATAATGGACTATAAGTGTACTTTGATTAATATTAATGTTAGCCTAGAACTAAAGAATTCCTCTGCTTAAGTTAGTAATCTACATGACCCTGGAGATTCAAATCAGTTTTCATATTTAATGATTTATAAATAATGTAAATAAAGTTGACACTGCTATGACACTGCTATGTTGCATGCAGGCAACCACAACAATCCCTCTTTTTCTTTCTTATCATCTTCACCACCACTACCATCTTCCTCTTTTTCTTCTTCTTCTTCTTCTTCTTCTTCTTCTTCTTCTTCTTCTTCTTCTTCTTCTTCTTATTATTATTATTATTATTATTATTATTATTACTATTATTATTATTATTATTATTAGGTCAGAGGTTATATAAATTAAATCAAACTGGGCTGTATTATCTGGGCTGCTGTTACTCCTCCTATTTAGTCATCTAGCATGTGTATCCATAGTAAATATTTTTTTCTAATCATGACAGTAATGACAGTGGATACCCTGTAAGGCTCTCTCAACTGCATGCTTGTTCAGGGTGGTAGATTTTGGTCTCTGTACCCTCTAAACTTGGAGAGCATTAGCTGGAGGAGAAAGAAAATAAAGTCAAAAGGATTTTTTTCAGAATAATTTTACTTCTGTTAGAGTTTTATTACTGAGGAGAGGTGTTAAAATTTTATTACAGACATTCCCATAAAAACTAATCCAATCTGAATAAGGCTTAAATCTTTTATTAAAAAGTGAGAAAAAATATCTCTCTCATGTGATTGGCCCTTTAAGCAAAGATGTAGGGCAGGTATTACAGGCAGAGATTAAACCCAGTGTTGGACTAGGTTACAGCATCAATGACAATTCTCCATTTGAGAGAATCCTTTTCAGTCTAGTACTGTGGTGAACCTGTTTCTATGAGGAGAAAAAAAAAAGATAGAGATACAGGAGGTCAATAGGATATCCAGCCAGCCTACTGACTAGCACCAATTTCCATTTGAATTATTCAATTTGCATTCAAATATATACTTTTTCAAATTATGTTGACTTTTTATATTTAAAGTTATTTAGAGTTATACTGAACCATGCGGTATATCTGCTGGAAAATAAATAGGGGGGAAAATTATTTAGTATTTAACTTAAAGAAGAAGCTCTTTTTCTGTGATTGTGCTGTAATTCACCTCAATGTGTCTGCTCATACCCATTTAGGGGTTTTTTTCCCATTGCACTTTAGCTAAAAATGAAAATGGACCATTTTTTCCCCACAGATATAATAAGCTGCTCCTGCTTGGCCAAGAGGGATAGGCAGAATTTGGAGAACTGGGGGAGGGGGATGATAGGGGCTGTGAATGCTGCCTAGTGAGAACTCAAAGATTAAATGCTCTTTGATGAAAAATGGAATTATGAGCACAGGCTTGTCCGTGCTGAAGGATGCTTCACTAACGGGGAGGGTGGGGGGGATGAAGAAGCTGTCTTCCTGAGCCTTGAAGTAAATCCCTTGACATTTTCTGATGTGATTTTTAATTAATTTGGAAGTTTCTGGTATATAAAAAGGGAGAACTTCTTGCCTCTGAAGCAATGTCCTTTTGATCCTTGGCCTACCATGAGTTTGAAGGGCATCTTTAAATTCAATCAAAGCAGAGTGTGTTACCTAATCAAATGACATTCTGTACAGCTTATATCGCACTGCATAGTAAATATGATTCAAATTAGAGGACTGTAATGCTTGTCAGCCAGTGGCAGCACAAAATCATTAATTTGTCATTAAACATGTTAACAAAATGCTTTTGATAGGTAAACTGTATATGGCCAATTACATTTCTTTGCAGCAATGCCATAGGAAAGACACTTCTGGTTATCTTTAGAACATTTTAATATAATTTTGAGAATATCTGAACTGAAAGATTATTTTGGAAACCTAGAGTGGTTTTTTGAAAGCAACACTCCATAGACCCAGTTTGGTAAGTTTTACAAGTTGCACCCAGACACACAGACAAGCGGACACTGGAAATTTTGCCTCTGCTGGTAGAATCCTATAACTGTGTGCTTCGAAAGACTGGCAAATTTAGTCAGCTACCTACTTTGCCATGCCCAAATTCAATCACTCCTGTTTGCCATTCATTAACATCTTCTTTGCCAGCCATTTTCCACACACTGAACAAGACATACACTGCACTGTACCACCACTTTTCTAGATATGAACCCTGCTGCACACCCACCAGGTATTTATAGCCCAATCATTCTTGGGCAACAACATCTGCAGGAGCCTGAAGTTGCTACCAACATTCACATAACTAATCAAAAGGGGATGTAAAGATGGATTGTTTTATTTTTCCAGAGGGGTTGATAACTTTTCAGGAACGTACATACTGCTTTTGTTTTTGAGCTCAAGCCCTTGTTCTATTGACCTCAAGTATGTCTTTTTCTCTTTCACCAGCACCAATACCTATGTTTGAGAGGGAGGAAGAGACTGTCAAGGTGTCTGGGAATAGCCTAAACAAGAGGAAAAGAAAACAAGCACACAGGAGGGAAAACTTGTGTGTGATCTCACGTGCTGACAGAAAGAGAAAGCGAGCAAATAAGAGGAGAGAGGCTGTACTCTGAGTAGACAAAGAACAAAGAGAGAACATGTAGTACATGTGTAGTGTTCTGTGCTTTGACAGCTTCATATAGTATTATAGCAATACAATGTATTGATAAAGAGGAAAACCCATGCATCTTGTCTCACATATCTCCATGCAAAAGTTGTAATTTGGGGAGACGTCTGGGTTGGGGAGTATTTGTATTCATCCATGTAAAAGCAACCCAACAGTCAGCTATTTTTACCCACACTCCTCTTTCATCAGCGAAGCTGGAGTGTTCATTAGAGCGTAATAGTCCATGTGTATAAACCCCATCATCTGTACCCTTCACGACAGCATTGAAAAAGACACAGCACTTTAGCTTGCTTCCATAGACAGGCCCCTTGTGAATCTGAACAAATTTTCAGGGGAAAAAATCAGGCAATCTCTCTCTGTCCATTTCTTTTGTTTAGAGTAATGGCAGTCAAGAATGAGGTCTTTGAAAAGAAAAGACGGCTGATGGGGGAAAAAATGTATGGGGGGGGGGCACTGAGGTGGGGTTTCCATCCAGGTGGCTTTGACCACTCAACCCTTCTGAAAAGAAATCTAGAAAGGAAACAATCATGCAGACCCCACACCATGTCTGATTGGCCAATCTTCACAGTCCTGATTGGCAAAACCTTTCCTGGGTTGTTCAGAGTGGTCATGTGTCACTACGATCACATTGCTATCCTGATTGACTGGACCTGCAATCAGTAAGAGATGAACAAAAAAAATAAACATTCTCAAAAGGGTCTTAGCTTGGACGCTCTTCCATATTTCTTGGAGAAACCTTTAATTGACATGGAACCTTTACATTTTGTTGAGGTTTGTCAAACTTTCATCAACCTTTATTTAATTATTTATGGGAATGATTCACCATAAAACCATCAATTGTAAAGTTCTCAGAAATCAGTAAAGTTTATATAAGCTTCTGGCCACATATATTAGGGTCCTGTCATAAATGTACTGTTGATTGTCAAAAAAACCTACTGACATATGATGCTGGATAACATACATTCTATTTTAGGTATTTTTCAGCTTTTTTTCAAAACTGCCTCTGATTAATCATCAACACATCATAAATACTTAATATTACTGATTACAGAATAAGCAATATTAATATTGACATCAATAGCCCATTTATGGGTGAACAAATAAAAGTCATTTGAGACTGGTGGTGGTTTTTAATATTTTTTTTGGACAAAGATGGCAGGTGCAGTTCAGAGGGACTTGCCCTCTAGAGACTTCATACCAGCCCAATCCTTGTTCTCTAGGTTACTGATACTCTGGGCACTGCTTTCCAGGATCAAGTGTGTTTCATATAAAAAAGCTCTCAGGTCTGAGATGGGGAGAATATCCACCTCTCTACTTATGTTCCTGTGGTGTGGCTGGCATGCACAGGATCCAGACAGTCTTCTCGACAGAGATAAGAGAGGAGAGCATCAGTCATGTCCGCCCACTTCTGCTCCAGCCAATGCCCCAATCTGCCAATCCTTCTGCCTAGGAGGAGAAGACAAAGAAACTTGGAATAGACTAAGCAAGACCAGAAGGGCCTACATTTCCCAAACCTCTCCTTCAACATGATCCAGCACTTTCCAGATCTAATGTGACAAGCTGCAGGTATTAAAAAGGAGACAGATGGACAATCCAACCTTTGCAAACATCATGAGTGTTCTCTTATCAAAGAGAGACCTTCTAAGTCCCTGAGGAGGAGACCCGCATCTACCGCCCAGTCACACAGAAGCAAAGCAAAGCAACTGGAGAAGCATATTTATCTTGATGTGGTGATACAGCCACAGAGAAAAGTTGGCCTATATATCAGATTTGCTTCAACCATCCAGAGGGCAAATGTAACCAGGTAAATTAAATAACTTTCTAATTTTGAAATATGTGAGCTATCATAGAGCCTCCAAATCACTGGAAAAAGACAAAAAGCTGCAAATAGACAGCCAAATTCTCTGCTTAATGAGAATGGATGCTGGGATTTCTATTGCCAGTAAATGACAGCAATAAGCTCAATTTTTTTTAATTGAAAAAAATTGAGGACAATTTAGGAATGCATATCAACACACATTTGGTTCACATATTCTAGCAATGGATATTACTATTTCTAATTCTTATTATAATAACCCCTGTAATTAAACTCCAGTGTTGGAAGTATTTGAAGAGATGGTGGATGTACTATTTATATTTTGTAATAATAGATAACAATTCTCCAAACCCTGTGTAACTTCATAGATAGATAGATAGATAGATAGATAGATAGATAGATAGATAGATAGATAGATAGATAGATAGATACATACATACATGCATGCATACATACATACATACATACATACATACATACATACATACATACATACTTATATACACCCATGTATTTGTAAGAGTCCACTCTCTCAATGTCCATTCCCTGGATGTCGGTTGGTCAGTAGAGCCTTCCACTGAACAAACTACTGTGCTTCATGATAACACTACCATCTCCATAGTATTGGATGTGTTCAGCTGCAGATGGTTCAGTTGGCACTATGCAACAAAGTCATTCTCCTGTCTCCTGTACTCCTCCTGTCCACTCTTGACACACCCAACATCCAAGAATTTCTGTACATGATATGTCTCAAAGTTGTACCGAAAATGGGATGTGTAGAGTGTGAACAGGAAAGGTGAGAGCACAGTTCCCTGTAGTGCTCCTGTGCTGCTGATCACAGGCTCAGAAGAGCAGTCTCTCAACCTCACATAATGTGGTCTGCAAGCAATATAGTCCATGACCCAGGATACCAGCTGTGGATCCACCTGCATCCTGTCCAACTTTCAGTAGACATGTTTGTGTTTATTCTAATATTAGTGTTTTACTGAGGTAATAAACACTCCTTGTGCTGATAATGATCATTTTATTCTCATTTACACAGGGTGCCTAAACATTTGCACAGTACTGTATGTACAGTATTAATCTTTATGCATATTTGAATCCATATTTCTATTAAATGAAATGAATATATATAATCTTCGTTTTGTTGAGGGGCGTTACTTTCCACAGAATAGTAAATCCAGTGTGAGTTAATGTTCTTTAAATGTTATCTAGCACAGTGTTTCCCAAACCCTGGTCCTGGAGGCACACCCACACTTTTTTAGCTTTAATACACTCCCTGTTACTCTGAAGGGTCTGTAAATGAGCTGATTAGTTGGTGTGTGGTGAGGAGGGTAAGCTCTAAAATATGCAGTGCAGGTGTGCCTCCAGGAACAGGGTTGGGAAACACTGATCGAGCACAGTTAGGACCCTGTGTAATCCCTGATAGCAAAAAATATCCAGTCTGTATTTGAAACAGATCAGTGGTAACATCCGGAACAGATCTGTAAACCAGATCAATTTTTTAATCTACTTGTACACTTTACCATAGTCATCTAATGTCGCCCCAGCAACCAAACTCCCCAATGTTAAATCAACACTGATAGTGTTCATTTAACACTCTCAGTGTTACATCAACACTGATAGTGTTCAGTTAACATGGATAGTGTTCATTTAACAACCATAGGGTTCAGTTAACACTGGTAGTGGTAAATCAACACTGATAGTGTACAGTTAACATTGATAGTGTTCAGTTAGCATGGATAGTTTTCAGTTAACACTGATAGTGTTCAATTGACATTGATAGTGTTCAGTTAACACTGATAGTGTTAAAACCAATACTGATAGTGTTCACACTGATAGTGTTCATTTAACACTGTATTAAATCCACAATGATAGTGATCAGTTAACATTGATAGTGTTCAGTAAACACTGATAGTGTTCAGTTAACACTGATTGTATTAAGTACAAACTGATAGTGTTCAGTTAACACTGATAGTCATCATTTAACACAGTTTAAAGTGTTAAAACAACATAAAACACTAACACTATTCCAGATAGTCTCCCAGAAACTCTTTACATATTACATTAGAATTTGAATAATTCATTCCTTATATTAAGACAACAATATTTACTTCAACTACGTAATGGAAAACTTCATCCTATACAAATAACTAGCTAGTTTATTAACTGTTTGTCCATGTTAAAACACTCCTCAACACACACTCACAAATGTCTGTGGTCCTGGAATTGCTCTGCTTATTTTAAACATGTTTGTTTGTTTTGTTTTCTTTTCTTTTCTTTTGTTTTGTTTATTTATCCCCAACTCATCCCAAAAGTACTGGATAAAGGTCCATCATTCAGAGAACACATTTCTACTGCTCCACTGCTAAATGCTGGGCTGCTTTATACCCCCTGGCATTAGAAGTGATGCAGACATTTAATAAGGGATAAAGGATACAAACAACGTTTAATATCCTTACTTGCCAACTAACTAACTAACTAAATACCTAACTAACTTTTTGCTAACAGGGCAAAATTGGAAATCTTTCATGATTTCTTTACAATGATAATACTAGATATTACCTATGAACTACTGATTCTGAAATTTGTTTTCAGAAACTATGTTTGATTTGTTTTAGGTAGCATTGGTATTAGTGTTAGTGATCTAGCATACCAGAAATGCCTAATAAAAATAATTATTAAAAAAAAAAAAGAATTCAAGAATTTTTTTACAGTGTTAGAAGCTAAACTTGATTGTTCTTAAGTATTACGTATCATAAATGGTGCATATAAACAGATATATAAAGAAAAATTGAGTGATAATAGAATTGAGTGGAAATTGGAAGAGGAGTCAAACAAAGTTTACATCCCCAATTCCAATGAAGTTGGGATGCGTAAAACATATATAAATACAGAATTGGATGATTTGAAATTCTTTTCAACCCATATTCAATTGAATATACTGCAAAGACAAGTGTTTAATGTTCAAACTTTATTGTTTTAAACTTCATTGTTTATTGTAAATGTGAAACAAGCCTCAAATGAGCAGCCAGTTGGCAAACAGTGGCAAGGAAAAAGTCCCTCAGGCTAGGAGGAAGAAACCTTGAGAGGAACCAAGGCTCAAGAGAGGAACCCATCCTCCTCTGGTCGACACCGGAGAGCATAAACAAAGGCATAATACATGGGCATAGAAAAATAGAAAAGAAAAGAAATAAATAAATAGAGGGGAAAAAAGATAATTTGCTTGCAGTAGTTGTGATACAAGTTTGAATGAATAATGGCAGTGGAAATGTAAGTTGGATGTAAGCCAATTTTGGTTACGAAGTCCTTGCAGGTTACGTAGTCTAATCTAGCAGTTGATTCTAAGAAGTGGATGAGTAGAGGGGGTGAACCGGTATCCGCCAGGCATCCGGGGCAGCTTGGGACATGGGGGGAGGACTGTCAATAGGCCCCACATCCTGAGAACGCAGTCTACGTGATGGGTTGTAGGGTATTAAAAGGTCTTTTAGATAATGTGGGGCAAAGCCATTTAACAACTTGTGTGTTAGTAGCAATATTTTATAGTCAATTCGGAATTTAATGGGAAGCCAATGGAGGGATGAAAGAAAAGGACTAATGTGGTCAGATTTCCAAGTTCTGGTGAGAACCCTTGCAGCAGCGTTTTGTACAGATTGGAGCTTCTGTAAAGATTTCCCCGAGCTACCAGCTAGAAGGGCATTACAATAATCTAGTCTAGATGTGATGAATATTCACTCATTTTGAATTTAATGCCTACAACACATTCCAAAAAAGTTGGGACAGGGGCAACAAAAGACTGGGAAAGTTGAGGAATGCTCAAAAAACACCTGTCAGAATATTCCACAGGTGAACAGGTTAATTAAAGACAGGTGAGTGTCATTATAGGGTATAAAGGGAGCGTTCCCAAAAGGTTCATTCATTCCCGAACAAGGATGTGGCGAAGTTCACCGCTTTGTGAACAACTGCGTGAGCAAATAGTCCAACAGTTTAAGAACAATGTTCCTCAATATCCAGTTGCAAGAATTTAAGTATTTCATCATCTACACTCCATAATATCATCACAAGATTCAGAGAATCTGGAGAAATCTCTGCAAGTAAGCTGCAAACCTGGAAACGAACATTGGATGCCCATGACCTCCGATCCCTCAGGCGGCACTGCACTGAAGACTGACATCATTCTGTAACAGATATTAGCACATGGGCTCAGGAAAACTTCAGAAAACCAGTTCAAGTACAAGTTAAAACTCTTCTATACAAAGCGAAAGCAATATATTAACAACAGCTCATCAGAGATGGACTTTCGCAAGGTGGAAAAGTGTCCTGTGGTCTGATGAGTCCACATTTCAAACTGATTTTCGAAATCATGGACATTGTGTCCTCCGAGCCACAGAGGAAAAGGACTGCCCGGATTGTTATCAGCACAAAGTTCAAAAGCCACCATCTCTGATGTTATGGGGTGTGTTAGTGTCCATGGCATCTGTGAAGGCACCATTAATGCTGAAAGATACATACAGGTTTTGGAGTAACATATGCTGCCTTTCAAGCAACATCTTTGTCAGGGACATTCCTGCTTATTTCAGCAAGACAATGCCAAGCCACATTCTGCACGTGTTACAACAGTGTGGCTTTGTAGTAAAAGAGTGCAGGTATTCTTTTACTGGTCTGCTTGCAATCCAGACCTGTCTCCCATTGAAAATCTGTGGCAAATTATGAACCCTGCATTGTTCATCAATGGAAGGTGTACATCAAGCAATAATGGGTAAGAATTCCATCTAAAAAGCTTAAACAATTAGTGTATTCAGTTTCCAATTGCTTATTGAGCATTTTTAAAAGGAAAGGTGATGTAACACAGTGGTAAACGTGCCCCTGTCCCAACTTTTTTAGAATGTGTTGCAGGCGTCAAATCCATAGTCATAGTGAATATTTGCAAAAAACAATGAAGTTTATCCATTTGAGCATGAAATATCTTGTCTTCGTACTCAATCGAATATAGGTTGAGAAAGATTCACAATGCATTGTATTCTGTTTTGGGGTACAAAGCAGGTGGGAATTAATTTGTGAAACCCACTGGGGTTGTGACC
The DNA here is from genome assembly GCA_034509495.1 of Acestrorhynchus altus. Lineage (NCBI taxonomy): Eukaryota > Metazoa > Chordata > Actinopteri > Characiformes > Acestrorhynchidae > Acestrorhynchus > Acestrorhynchus altus. Next base: position 15,272,524 of record CM067503.1, on the reverse strand, counting down.
ATCAGTATTATAGGTTTTAGCAGACTCAACTGCCAACAAAGCAGATGGGTTCTGAACCCAGGCCACTGAGATGAAGGGTAGAGATGTTACCACTGCACTGAGTGGCTTTGGAGCTGATAGGGTTTGAGTATTGTGAAGTGCTTATTGTGTACTGAGAATTAAGTGGCAGATCGTGGGAGCAGAAGACGCCAGCGATCTGATAATGAAAACAAGAAGGAGGGCGAACACGTGCTGTAATTAAGTAATAAAATAAATAAATAAATGCAAGTAAAGAAAGAGAGGAATGTTTCACACACAGGATTCGAACCCCCACATGCACACCTGCACTGCACTCCAATAGCAGGTGCTTTAAACAAGTGAGCTAACCCATCAAATTGGGAACGTAGTGAGCAGCTGGGGTGACAACCAGCATGTTAAAGGAAAGAACCGAGACTACTTCTCAACAGAGAAGGCGGGGATAATGTAAATTGCCTCATTTTGGAGGGAGGACTAGAGGACAAAACCAGTCCTGCAGTTTGCAAGGAGGAAAACCAATTAATGAAAAAATGGAGTTCAGACTCCTTTCTTCTTAGAGGAGGAAAGGAAGGACAGATCTCTCCCAACTGTGGAATGAGAAAGATGTCAAAAAAAAGGATTTGTTTTTTTCTTTTCAAAGAGAGGAAATCACTCCTCTTTTGGAGGAGGGAGAGCAGAGAGGAATACCAGATAATACTGATGGCGTTCAGCTTAGATTCATCAAGCAACCACGTGAACGGTAAGAAGCTGGTTGCTTATATAACCACACCGCACCTGATCTCAATTGCGCTGATTACTGGTGGCTGGCTGGACGGTGGCATTGCCGGCGGCTCCTTACATGTTTATATTTATGTTTTATACAACATCCCAACTTCATTAGAATTGAGGTTGTAAATGAAGCTCTGGCTTCATTCAGCTCACAGAATCCGGAACTGACCCGCCTGAGATCTGGTTCATACAACACAGCCAGCAATTTGTTTGATTCACAAACCGGATCAGTTCTGTATCTGGGCTGCATCCCTTAATTGAGGTGGTTGTTATGCGGTTTTACCACTAGGCTCAAAACAAACACTACACAACTGTTCATGAATATGTTTGTTGGGACACATTTTTATAGTATATTGTAGCTCTAACAGAGGCTGCATACAGAGCAGAAAGTTAGTGTGAGTCAGTCAGTCAGTGGCCCAGTTTCATTAGTAAGAGAAAGTCATTTGTCAGTCATTCACCCTGTCAGACAACTTGGCTGCCCATCTTTCAGCACATCAACAACCAGCCCACACCACAGGAAGTTGAGTCATAAATATTGAACATGTTTAATATTAACAATTCAAAATTTAGCTGGCTCTAGCTCTAGACTGTGAGCAGACACAAGTTGGTTCCCTTGGTGAAATTATTTTTATTACTTACTTAACTCTGAAAATAAGTGAAGAAACACACATTTGCATGTTCTTTTGCTAAATGCTTGCAACAGCATGCAAAGTGCAGGTCTTGTGTTCACACAATGTTGCATTTTTAATATCTATTACGCCATGCCAGTAACTTGAAAATGTCATAATTATGTCTGTTCATCTGGAAAATCAACAAATCATCTAGGTACTGGTATTATCTCTATCTAGGTACTGGTATTATCATCAGTCTAATCCCCAGTGACACTACAGACATTAGCAACTGGGAGTCCCAGAGAGTACAAAAGAACTGGCCGTAACCCCAACCCCAAGGTTGAAAACATGCAATGTTTGATGATGCTTCATGTGACTTTGCAGACACATATTACCCTTATCCCTGTAATGTGGCCTATGTATAAGGCACTGGGGACTTTGCTGTTATTGGTTTGGTCAGGTTTCATGAGTCAAACTAAATATTCATCAGCTCTGCAGAGAAAGAGCTTTCCTGAGCCTCTGCCATCCAACTGACTTAGCTTTTTGACACTTATTGCTTGGACTAACAGGCATTAAAAGAAAGCAGCTGCCATGGCTCACTTATGAGATAGAGAAATATCTGACAAAATCAATAAGTTCCTTTTCTTGTTGTCATTTTTACTTACATCAAACTGTTTTGCACCTGGAAACAGAAAGCTTAATGAATAAGAAAAAGCTGACATCAAGGTTGTGTATTGTCATTGTCATGCAAAAATGCTGGAGCTTCAAAAAAGCAACTTTACAGGACAGTGGAAAAAAACACCTTAACTTTCAATGTAAAAAGATTTTAATCCAAGTTAACTCAATATAGGACTGCTAGATTCAAACTGACTTGAAAGTTAAACATGGCAAAAAATTGACATTTTGGACAAATTATTGAGTAACAAATATTCCATCTTTATTTTCCAGACAGGTATATTACTGCAAGGCATTTTATCCAGTCATGTGTCAAAGCACAACCTGATTATTATACATGGTATGGTAACTCCACACATAGCCTTTTGTGTAGTTGAAAGAAGCATGTGCTGTTCTACTGGAGTTCTTAATCAAAAGTCTTAACCATTGCCCTCATTGCATCAATCAAACCAGTCAGTTGGATTGTGTGTTTAAAGAACCAATATACATGCTGTGTCGGTTGGAAGCACACATTTGTTCTCAACTTAGAGTGCAGATTTCAAGTTTGTGATCTTTTTTTTCTGTACTTGATTTATTAATTGTTTATTTTCTCTTTTCTCTATGTTGCTTTCTACCATCAGATGAAGCAAAGGAGAAAGATGAGGAGAGAGGAATGATTGATCTTTGATTTCCTTTGACAAGGTTCCTGGGGCAAATATTTGCAGATGTAATTCAGGTGAACATCAAAAACTTTCATCATTACTAAATCGAAAATGAATTACTTTGTTTGAATTAGTCCTATTATCTGGAGATTGCAAGTTTGATTGTTGCTAATGACACTGACATTGGATGATACTCCATGAAGTTCAGAAGAGCACAGTTGGCCTATTTGTTTTTGTGTGGGAAAGATACATACAATCTCCCCATCAGTTGGCAACATGGCAGCACAAAGTGGGACTTTTCCTTTTCCAGAACAACTGAGGTATTCACATTTGAATTTGTTATCCACCAGCACAAACCCAGTCTACACAAACCAAATTGAGTTTAACCTCAAAGACTTCTTTTATGAAATTTATGAAGCTAGCTAGTAATTTGAGAATTTTACAGAAGCAATACAGTTACAATATGGAGCAGCTGACAGTATGCCTTTGTTATTGTTATGATATTATGTTAATGTTTATACTCTTAGTTCAGGACAGCATTAAATGTTCCAATGTTGGGGAAAAAAAAAAGTTGTGCATCCTGTTCCAACGCTCAACTTTTCATATGCTATGTTGCACTGTTACATGCATATGAGTACCAAGCTTCCTTACCATGTAGACCTCTTTCTGCTTTACACAGTCCTGTACAAATTGTATTTGCTACAACTGGTTAAAAGTGAACAACACTTGACTCTATAGGGAGAGCCCAGGAGCAAAAAATAGCAATTTTTGCATAATGTTGCCTCAGATCTATTTTATATATGTATATATACTCACTGTCAAAAAAGTGTTCCACCCAGAGGAAATCAGCTCACAGGAATATCTAAGTGACTAGATAATTTAGATCACAATTTCTTTCATTTAAACTTTCATTTAAGAAATCTAGTTCATGAAGAGCTGGAAAAAAAAAAATCATTAAAAAAAAAGTCCAACCATTTGGCTGCCTGAGAGAGAGAGAGAGAGAGAGAGAGAGAGAGAGAGAGAGAGAGAGAGAGAGAGAGAGAGAGAGAGAGAGAGAGAGAGAGAGAGACCAATATCAGGCTATGGAGGAAACATGCAAAGTATAGCTTCTTTTCTTCACAGATTGGTAAAAGAGGCATATGAAGAAAGTATTTATAGCAGAGTCGGAGTGGGATTTAGTGGCCATTTCATAAGTAACATACTTATGGGATTGACTCTCATTATGTCTTTCCTTCAGTATATGACACAAGTGAGCACTGGCACTGGCAGTCAAAACAGTGGATTAAAGTCTTACTCACTAAACTTCAAAAAACTTCAGTGGGCTGTTCAAGCTGGGCCATCCGTCAAATTTATGATGTGTTTTTAAACTGCACAATTGTTCTGCTCTTATAATGATGGATGGAAATTGAACAAAACTCAAATAAGAAACCATAGGTGAGTCATTGTGAAAACTGTGTAAGTGGGTTTTAAGAGGAAATTCCTGAATACGAATTATTGTTGAATGAGGCCCATTCTATGTGGCAGACTGGGGATGGATGCCCTGGCCCTATAATCCCACAATAATATACTGTATACTGTATACACTGTACTCTATGCTCTATATTTGACAAGCTGTGTAACATAATGTAATATGTACAATAAAAAATAGTGTCAGCCAGCTATCATATATGTAAATGACATGCAGTATTAGAGTATTATTAATTTTATCTTATGGTAAACTTACATTTTGTTGGAAAGAAGTAAAATGATTTTTAATTTTGGTCGGACTAGTTTTCCAAAAAAGACATATGTCCATTAACATTTATATATTTATGTTCAGCTGCAAAAAAGTTTGCTCAGTGCTAGCATACTGTCATAAAGCCTCATATGGAATCTTGCAAAAATTAGCTTTATTGAAGGAGATAGTTTTTGTTTTTCTAATTTGTAGATTTTTTTTTTTATATATTTGTGACTTGAATTGTAGGCCTACCTTACCTATCAATTATATGCTTCTGCTTGTATACTACAGTGTTGCAGCTAAAATAAACATTACTACATTCTCATGTACACCAATAATTCAAAATTAGTCAAAATAACAATGACATATAAACAGCATGTTTCAATTTGTTAAACATGTGGTCCATGTTGAATATTAAAAGAATGATATAGGATACAGTATCTAGCTATGTAATTATATTTGCAAATATATAATTGCATTTCATGTCATTTAAACACAGTCCTCTAAAGGTTAATTAAGTCACAGGGTCTCATCATATATGCAAATGTCTTCCCGTTGATCTGACATTTAAAAACAGGTCTGCAGTGTTGAGTGAAGCAAGGCAAACCTTGCTATGTTGGTGCATAGTGTGCACTGGCTGACTGACTTCCATATGTCAGAGCAGAAATGCTTGGCTGTCTGGGAAAGTGTAGATGAGGGAGGTGGAAGAAAGGAGTGGGTGGTTGGGTGGGTGCGGCTGAATGGAGGAGGTTGGTGTGGTTCAAGCCAGGAAAGAGGGCATCAAGCGTGCATTTGACACCGGCACAGATTAGCTTCCTTGGGATGCGGCAGCAAATGCTTTCTGCACTCTCTGAATCCCTCTCCTTCTTAAAGCAGCTGCCCTGCACTCATTCTTTCTCTTTTTTTCTCTATCGTTCCTCAATCATTCCTTTTCCTTTGGCTTCCATCTTACCGACTCCCCCTTCCTTTCATTCAGTCTTGCATATATTCTCTCTCTCTCTCTCTCTCTCTCTCTCTCTCTCTCTTTACAATCAGTCCCATGCAGGCACAGCCCTAATCCTATTTGTTCAAATAAATAATAAAAAGTGTAGCGGTGCGCTCCATGCACCTGCGGTGGTCTCTGAGGGTGGTAATTGCAGCAATTCAGCCCTGATCAGATGAGCTCGGTGGGGGCCAGGCAGCCGCCCAGATCCTCTGTGACCTTGTTGTGTGTTGGTAATTTTCCACCAGCTTAGAGGATATGGAGCTAGCGGGAGGTTGGGAGGGGGGGTCTTGGTAAGGGGGTGCAGCAGGGTGCTGCAGGTTGCTGAAGCACTATCGTCCAGGGACTAAGGCACAAAGACCCCACTACGGGATAACAGCATGCTAGAGATGAGACAACTCCAGTGTCATGGAGAAGGCTATGAAAGACTGGTGATATAATTGCCATGAAGACTGATGTGGGGTGGAGAGGGACAAGGGACAGGAGGGGTGTGCAGAGATTGAAATGCATGGGTTTCAGTCTTAATGGGCTTACAACAGCTACAATTATGCCTGTGTATATTTTTCCATGTGTTACTAAACAGTTTATTTGGAGCAATTGTGTTAGACATTCACTCCATTAAGAATACTTACTGAACCTCTCGTCTATAAAGAAAGCAGCTGGAATATGTTAAGATGTCCTTAGAAATATTAGAAAACACTTGTAGAGTGTGTATGGTAGGCAGAACAGATTAAACAATGTATGTCATGCATTACTGGTTCAATTTTGTAAATCATTCATTCAGCAACACTTATTGAGTTTGGCATTTGACACCACTGTACAACTGCACAGTGTCCACTGCTATCCAGTGAAAAACATGTATCTCCAAAATAGAGACTTTACAGGAGAAGGCAAAACTTGTCTTAACTTTGAAAGGAAGTTAATTTAAAATAAGAGTACTTAGTTATCTTGAAGCTTTTCCATTGGTCCATTCATCATGAAATGCTAAAACAATGTATAAATACACAAACACAAATAACTACTGTCATGATTCGCATTCATGTTATAACTAAGAATGATAAAAATGGAGATATATAGTTTTCATTGGACAGCAACGATATGTTAAGGCACCAAAATAATTGCCATTGAACCTAAAGTTCATTCCTGAGTAGATGTTTAGCAAAACAGGCATGTGTAGAGTAAGGGTACAGTCACCAAGGACCATGGTTGGGAACTTCTGGTTGACAGCCTATCACAATAATATATCACAATAATATCATGTTGCATTATGTACTTTGTCAAATTAGTCAATGATTTATAAAAAAAAAAAAAAAGTGAATGTATCTTTTGTCAGTTATAGTCTTGAGACACATGATTCTAGAAGAAGACTAGGAGATTCTTTAAATGTACTTAAAAAAAGTTCACATTTCTCATTTACAAAAAGAGTTCTTAAAGAATCATCCTCTGAAACATTAATTAGGGCTGAAGTTCTCTAACTAGTTCCCAGGGATCCCTATATGGTCCAGATTTTATATAAAAAATGTTATAAAAACTAAAAGATGAAACCTCTAAGACACTAAAATATAGGAGTTCTGGTCCTGATGACTTTACTGTGCTCAGAGTTCAGCTCCTACAACAATTGTAGATCTTCAGTACTAGGATTGAGTACCTCTGAAAAAAACTAAACTCCTATTGTGTAGGATAACTGCATGTTTATCACATTTGAACATTCAATGGAAGATTTAATTTGATTTTAATATGTGCTTATTTTTAGTGATTCTGCTCATCTAAACACACCTGATTCAGCTGTTTGTGTTAGACAAGGGAAATATCTAAGTGGCAATGGCAGCAGCATATGTATGACATTTACATTTGCATTATGGCATTTAGCTGAAGCTCTTATCCAGAACAACTTTCAAGATTACTTATATTACATGGGTGGGCCAGAGGCCAGAGTTAGGCATCTTGCTGAAGGACTCTTATTGGTTTAGCACCACATAGCTACCCAGACCTGGGAATCAAACCCCAGTCTCCCCAACATGGTGTGGTGGTTTGCTGGTGGTGTTATATGCTGCATCACACCAACCACACCATTCTGTATGGAAGTGTATGTACAATGATTTCACTTTATAGATGTGATCACATGGTAAAAAATGAGACTGAGATTTGGACACTCTAGAAAATTAAACATCCATTCCATATTTATCCATAAATGCTTTGAAAGTGCCAATGGTTAACCCATTAGTTCACTTCTGTTAAAATCTGCATGTGCACACATGTTGTTACCTTGGTAGATTATCATCGTCAGTCCTGTAGTGCCAAGACAATCATTGATTACAGTCAACAGTAATAAATACACATTGATCTTTGCTTCATCAGACCAGATAATTTTGTTTCTCATGGTGCTGCAGAAATGGTTGTACTTCTAGAAGGTTCTCTTCTCTCCTCTCTCAGCAATGTTGGAGCTCTGTCAGAGTGACCATTGGTTTATTGATCACCACCCTGGCTAAGGTTCTTCAACCCAGATCACTGAATTTGGCCTGGTGGCCAACTGTAGGAAGAGTCTTGGTGGAACCAAACTTCTTCCATTTACAGATGATGGTGGCCCCTTTGCTCTGCAGCAGAATATTCTCTGTACCCTTCCCCAGATATGTATCTCAATACAATCCTGTCTCTGAGTCTACAGACAGTTTCTTAGACTTCATGGCATGTTTGTGCTCTGACATGCACTGTCTACTAAGGGACCTTATGGGAACAGGTGTGTGTCTTTCCAAATTATGTACAGTCAACTGAATCTACCACAGGTGTCCAATCAAGCTGTAGAAACACCTGAATATAATCAGTGGTAACCAGATGCACCTGAGCTCAGTTTTGAGTGTCATGACAAAGGCTGTGAAGACTTGTGTACATTATATTTTTGTGTTTTATTTTTAATACATTTGCAAAGAGTTCAAACAAACATTTCTCACAAACCTTTCTCTCATGAGGTACTGTGTGTAGAATTTTGAGGGGGGGGGAAAATGGAATCCATTTTGCTGACAAACATGCACACTTTTCTAGTCCCTTTAGATGTATACTGCCAATAGAATAGTACTCTCTGGAGCAAAACTGGCTGGAACACTCAACAAATGGTCAACAGGTTTACAGATACGAGTCCCGGCCATCAATAAAAATAGCCAATTAGCAATCTGCGTATTGCACGGCATTGCAAACATGATACTTGTTTCAGATGAACTCCACTTCACTGAACACTCCAACAAAGTCAATCTGCTTACTGCTTTATGCCAATACTGTTGCAAAGAGGGCCATTGAGTGAAAAGAGTAGCTAATGAGAAATTTGTTGTGGTTGGTGGATGGCCACATCGCTCAATGAACTTTTGGCCCTGTTGAGATTCAAAAGTCACATCTTCCTTGATTGCCATTGCAGTGGTAAGTTGGAACCCTCATGGAGCATCATTCACTTGCTAATGATGAAGTCGTGCTGTTTAAAACAAGCCAGTGTGGAGGTCAGTGTAGGCAAAAACAAGAAAAGGTGAGACATGCACAAAAATAAATTATGTTGGTTAAACATGTACATTTTGAAATAAATTAGTTAATCACACCAGTGTTGGAGAAATGATTAAAAATGATATCATTATATTTAATACATGAACATCACAAATGTTTTGGTGCACTTGTCTCACCAGTCAACATTAAAAGTGCTGAAGTTTCATTCTGCATCTTTAAAGGTGGAACAGAAAATTCCAGTTAGCCTTGTGAGTGCAACACTTTTTGTTTTAAAATGTGAGAAATCAAGACATTCTGAATCAGAATGACATCAGGAATGTTATACTGAGGCTATGTGATGAGATTCCACACTGTTTTAGCAAATAACAATGGAAACATCACTGTTTATTGCATGCACAAACACTCACACTGCACAAAAGTAGTCCAATAGAGTGACATGCTACAATGTGAAATGAAGCCCTTAACCTTGCACTGTCTCTCTCCACACACACATACATACACACACACACAATGAGAGAGAGAGAGAGAGAGAGAGAGAGAGAGAGAGAGAGAGAGAGAGAGAGAGATACTTTTTGACACTGAATGTGAAAAAATGCTAAACCACAGCTAAACGAAACATCCTGGAAAATGAAGGACACCAGCTATGTCTTGCCAATGATTTTGTTGTGTCTGTCTGTTATAGCAGGAGGTTGATGAAAGCTTGAAAAGGCATGAATTTTAGGCCATAGCTCTACTAGTGTGACCTCCAGGTCTTCAGTCCATACAATGAGTAGCCTTGCTGTCATTGTTTATTGTTTTCTTGGGGCTGATGTGCAATAAATGTAGGCAAAACCACTCATTGTATCAAGAAATCAGTTTATTCCAATCCCACTATGCAGCTGTATTATTTATAAAAATTGTTTATTTTGTCTGTGAAGGGGCTAATTTTTGGTTTCAAAACTGTGGAGTAGGCTGCTCATAAAAAGGCATTTTACAATAATTATTTAATAAGTGACCAAACTAAGTGACTTGACTCATTGAAATGAAGTGTTGTGTTTTAAATCTCTCCCACATTAGTATAATTTCATTATGTGAATATTTAGATGTTTTATATTTTATTTGGACCACTCTCAAGCATACTCAAGAACTTAATGCTTACAAGAGGTGTATGTAAAATGTTTTTTTTAGTATTTTTTCATCAAAACATGGTCAGGTTCATACAAATACAAATGTTTGTATTTAAATATTTAATCATATCAAATGAAGAAAAAGACAAGTAGCCTAGTATCTCCTAAAACTAACATGCCTTGTGTGATTCTTTTTTTTTATTGATTTATTTATTTTTACCCCATTTCCCTACTTGATTTTGCAAGTGCCACTCAGAACCTTCTAATTTAAAGACATCAAACTACAAAACATCCCACAAAATTGGCCTGTGATTCTCAATGTTTATGGTACCAAGTAGATACCAATGAAAGCTCTCCTAGAACAAAACAAATGATTGCACCTGGATTAGGCTTAAAAAGACAGTACCTGATCCATTTAAACATATTTGAATTGGTTTTGATCCTAATCCACTTGGGGAAAAAGTATCCCATTCATTTCTGTTGAGGAAAAGTTCGACTTGGACCAGGAGTTCCTTTTATGAGCATAACGCTGACTATGAAATGATGCACTTCAGGGTTCTGTGCTGTAGAGCAGGTCCCCAGTTCCTCAGTGACATTTCATTTTGTTCACGCAACCCCTGTTTTCATGCAATTCCACAGTCTTGATTTATGACTAACTGATATTTCTCCTTAAACAAAGCCATTTCCTAGAATCACTCCCTTTCAGCAGATACCATTCTCTAAACTAATATCTCATTCCAGCTTCCCCTCCTCTATAACCCACCCCAGCCATCCCTGCATGTAACAACCTGGGGCGAATGGTACATTGACTGTTGCAGGCCGAGGCTTATGGCCCATCTCTCTGCATTGTTTGGGCATTAAGCCAGAGTCAAACAAGGGTCAGGTTGTGTGGTGTTAGTTGGGTGGTGTAGTGATGCATTCCCATTTCCTTGCATCACATCTGTTATTGAACTGCTCCATCTTGTCGGGGTCAGCATGTCACTCAGGAGTCAGCTCCCTGAAGTCCCTCAGTCAGATCCATGGGCACTTTCTACCATTTCTCCAGCTGGAACACATGGGCCCTAGAGGAAGTGAATGTGTAATAAAGTACATCTCTCCACTTCTACCTTTTGCCATCTTATTTGTTGGAAGTGTTGGCTTTAGGCTACTGGCAAGAGCACAAGTCTGATAATATCCCACACAGAGAGCAGACAGAGAGAAGGGGAGAGAGAGAGAGAGAGAGAGAGAGAGAGAGAGAGAGAGAGAGAGAGAGATAGAGAGAGAGAGCGAGAGAGAGAGAGACAGAGAACCAGCTTGAGGCTGCAAAAATATGAGCTGATACAAGAACACCCTCCATCTTAGCGATTACTCCCAAAGTGTTAGGGATTATCTGCTAATCATTTGCATCATTGAGTAACTCTGGAATCCACATTGTTAAGACTTGAAACAGAAGCTGGATTTATCCTTCATCATCATTAGGTCTATACTTAGCAAGTCACACATTTTAAATCCCTCACTGCATTGGAGAACCAAATTCTACAAACACATAGTGCAGAACAAGACATCACAAGGAAAGAAGCTTTTTGGGGAGAAATGCTGAATTTGTCCACTTTCTAGAAGTCCCATTATTTGTATTTTTTTGCTATGATTGCACATTCATGAGAATAAAATGCATTCCTGGGGCTTGATTGACGACAGCTCAATTTATCTTTTTATTAACCAACAGAGGCTTCCTAAGTTCATCATAAATTAACATTTAGAAACACACAGCAAGAGAAAATGCAGCACAAACTCATTTATCTCCTCCTGTTGGCCTCAAATCCATGGAGTAATCTAAAAATAAAGCACTATTTATACATTTACTGAAACTCTATGAATAAATTTACTGAAAGCCGAAGAGCCTCAGGTGGACTTCCCCATTATGGCTCTGATTTAACTCCATTCTATTTTCATTCTTTAATTAGATTAAAGAAAACATTTAAGACATGAGGCCACTGTGTTTATTAAGGTGGTACAAACTTTCTCTGATATTGAGCCTTAAATTTTTTTATTGTGACACTGACATATGGAGATATAAACTTTGTTTCCAAAAATGCATACTTAGAAAAAACAAAAAAACACTTCACATAATGCTAAGAAGCTGTACCTTATAGGTCAAAGGTGTTGATTTTAGTCATTACTACAGTTATTTTGTTTATGTGTAACCTTAAACATTGATTCTTCAAAGAACTATCTAACTATCGAAACATTCTCTCATTGTGAGATTAAATATCAGTAATCAGAGTAATCCAGCTTGAATGGCAGTCTTCCAGTTCACTGTTTACTGCTCTATACATTTTCAACCTACATACAGATTCCAGCTGATCAGCAATAGGGGCAGGGCTGATGACATCAATGACCCAGATATTGGGTTATAAATGAAAATGAGTAAGGAGGAGCTGTCTGCTCTTTTTTTTGCTCACACAGTGCTCACGTTTCAAAATAGACATCCCAAGAAGGAATAAATACTGATACATAAAAACAAAAATAATAAAGGGTACTAAGATTGTTTTTTTTTTATGTTGTCTACTGTCAAGTATTTTGAAATGAATATTATAATATAAATATCATCAATCTAATCATTAAAAATAACTAATCAAAATGATTGCACTTGCATATACGCAAGTACATTTTTGATCAAAGCGTGGTCAAATTAATACACATATCTAAATTCTGATAATATGTACATCTCAAATAAAGATAAATTTGCGTAGCATAGGATCTCCTGAAAAATGGCATGTGTGACTGATTCCTATTAATACTTTAAAAAAAAAATTGTCAATAAAAGTATGTCAAACTACACTTGTTGACACAACATTGTCCTAGAGTTCTAATGTATAATAAGTCCATGGTTACATTTATTATTATTAAACTCAAAGAACCATTTGAATGATGAAATATTTAGTTAGCTGTTAAATTCTTTTTCTACAGTGACATGCACATGTTTGGGGACCCCTGATGAAATAAGATACTGATAGCTAAGTGAGAAAATTATTACTGAAAAAAGTATTACTGAAAGTGAAGGAAGCATGGAGACCTAGGTGGTACAGTAATATTATAAGAATAATAAGTTATGCATAATTACACGGTTGCTCTATCTGCATTACTAGAGTTATATAATCATACCAAACCTGGAAAACAATATAGGCATCGCCATCCTTATTAGAGGTCAGTGAAGCATGAACATGGATTTTGAAGTAGCACATAATGTTGCTTTAACAGTTATTTGTATAAAGTGTGGTTTGCAGGCTGTACAAAACTTGAAAACTGTTATCTACATTATCATCTTAATTTCAGTGCAAAACCTGAAACTTTTTTAATCAAATGAGCTTCAGCTGATTTGAGCTAAGAGGAAAATTGTGTACATTTGATTTAACTGAACCATAGAAACTGCAAAAGATTGTAAAGGGTGCGACAACTTATTCCTGTTCCAGAACACTGTGTTATCATGATTTAAACAAATAATACAGTTCAAGGCAATCTGTTTAATCAGGTCATGTTTTTTCCTCCACTTTACTTTCCTTTGAGTCAGCAACCCTCCCTGAAATTGTAATTTACAGAAAAAAACCCTTCAAAGTGGTCTCTTTTTAGTCATTCACAAACGTTGCCAAGAAAGCAAGGTTTCTTGCTTCTTGTATAAAATGCAGGCTTTGACCTTCATTTGTTGTTGCTAAACAACGACTCCCTCTAAAGTCAATCCAAGAGTAATTTTTCTCTACTTCAGAGTATTTCAAGCCTGGACTAGATTGTGAGAGACAGGAAATCAACTACGCTGCAGAGGTTATGCCATCCTTTGTGTTACAGTGTCTGGTCAATTCTTTTTTAATCTGTAAAGCAAACAATAAAGTTCTTTGGTCAATTATCTACCCCCATTTTCCCCTAATTACTTCTTTTCACAGTTAACGCTGACATTATGTACGAACAAGTACCCTATTATTTTAAAAATGAAGGTGCTGTAAAGCATTCTTTGGAGTGGTGCCATAGAAGAAACATTCAACAGAAGTAGCTTTGTAAGTTGGATGTATCAGTATGATCATTTTTTTATATAACGAAAGACTTATACTACATTTTCCCAATACTGTACATTCAAGCCAGGAGCCATATTGGAGTGGTTATTTTTATTAGTGTAAACACATGTTCAGGTGAGACTAATTATATGTCTTCTCTTTTGGAATCTTGAGGGCATAACTATCACCGTTATTAAAAATGTTTTTAGCATGAAACCAAAAATAATTAGGCAAATAAGGTGCTTTTAAAATGAACACCAAAAATCCAATAGATAATGCACTGAACTGTGGTGGGCAATTTTGTAAAAATGGGTAATGTTGAATGCACATGACAAATCAATATCTTCTGTTTAGAGTCAAGGTAAAAAATATTGAACCCCTCATGAAAACCATTGTCTTTTTGAAGATATTTAATTATTTGGGAATTTGATGTTCATTCGAACAATACTGAAAGATGGAGGCACTATATGTAAATAAAAGTCTTTTAACAACAATTTTAATTGCAATGTAATTAATAGAAATGTATTTTTCTTGTGAGGCAGATTACACATCTTATGCTTTAATAGCTGGCTACTGTTATTGTAATCAAACCATCTAATTTGGGATTCATGTATCCAAAGCATATAGTTCTGTCTCAGGCTTATGTCCTTTATTTATTTATTTATTTATTTATTTGACAGTCAGAGTTTTCTTACTTCCCTTGATCAAACTCTCTGATGGCTGATGCTCTGACAATACCATCTTCTTTCTTTCAGACAGCTCTCTAGGTATTGTCTTTCTAGAAACCTCTCATTTCAGCAATCAAGACCAAACCAAAATAAATGCTTGAGGTTTAATCAAGTATGCATCTCAAAAAATTACCTCAAACCATGTTCTGATTATTTGTACCTGATCTTCATTTAATTCATCTCCATTTTTATTTGTTTGTTTGTTTTGTTACCTCCATCTCTCTTATATGGCTTTGTCTGACTCCTGTAAGATATGAACTGTTGTAAAAATCCATCCACATTTAGCACATTAAGCACTGAAATAGCTCATCGAGTTGTAAATCCTGAAGAAGATTTGTGCTTTTCTATCAGTTATTTCCTTTGGTTTAGAACTTGAATTAGGGGCAGTAAGTTAGAAATGAACTACGACTATGTATTCAATAAAGCAGTGGAACTGAAAACACATTATGAAACAATGATATTAAATGATTTACATCTTTAATTTATTCTCTGCTGTCTATTTAAGTGAAAATCCAGTCTTACATTTCTATCTCCTTATCTGAGAGTGGCGTAACCAGGAATTAATTTCAGAGAGGGATGAAGAAATATGCTAAATCACCGCGTGATCTGTAATATCAAATTGCTAAGTGTGACACGCTCATGTATTCTGGCCAGATGCCAGATAGTAGTATGAGTGGTGGTGGTGCTCAGAATTTTAGAATATGTCATTTGTAAGACACATTTAAGGCACAAGGTCAGGCAGTATTGATATATTAAATAAGTTAATAGGCAGAATAGAGTGAAATATCTTTAAAACACTTGAAAAACTAAACTTAAAAAACCTAACTTCATAAAAAGTAGTATCTTCTTTATCCTCCTACAGTGGACATCATTATATACAGTTGTCCTAAAAAGTTTACATACCCACAGAAAGCAGACTTTTTGCCTTCTTGGCCTTTTTTCAGAGAATATGAATGATAACACAAAAACTTGTTTTCCACTCCTGGTTAGTGGTTTGGTGAAGCCAAGAATTGTCAGAAGAAGCTGAGTGAGTTTCTGGGATACAGACAGACCCTTGCATCTTTCATCAAAAATTTGTGGTCGATTTACCAGAAGAAAGCCAAATGCCACAAAGTATCTCACCTACAATACACCAAACAGCACAGAGACACGGCTCAAAACTTCTGGAACAAGGTAATTTGGAGTGATGAGACCAAAATCAAACTTTTGGGCCACAACCATAAACATTACATTAGGAGAGGTGACAGCAAAGCCTATGATGAACGGAACACCTTTCCTACTGTAAAGCACGGAGGTGGATTGCTGATGTTTGGGGAAGTGTGAGTTACAAAGGCACAGAAAACTTGGTCAAGGTTGAAGGAAAGATGAATGTAGCACATTAGCAGCAAATACTGGAGGCAAAGTTGGACTCGTCAGCCCGGAACTTGTGCTTGGGACATACTTGGACTTTCCATACATGATAGCAATCCAGAACACAAGGCCAAGTTGGCCTGTCGTTGGCTACTGCAGAACAAAGTGAAGGTTCTGGAGTGGCCATCTCAGTCTCCTGACCTCAATATCATTGAGTCAATCTGCAGAGATCTCAAGCGCACAGTTCATGCAAGACAGCTCAGGAATTTACAGCAACTAGAGGCTTTTTGCCAAGAAGAATGGGCAGCTTTACCATCTGAGAAAATAAAGAGCCTCATCCACAACTACCACAAAAGACTTCAAGCTGTCATTGATGTTAGAGGGAGCAATATACGGTATTGAGGACTGGGGTATGAAAACTTTTGATCAGGGTCATTTGGATGTTTTTGGTTGTCATTATGATTTAAAAAGAGAAAACTGTTAATTACATGAAATGTAATTAGAAAGAGCTAAACTAATGGATGTTTTCCCCAAAAATATATAACTTTGTTATAATTATACCTTTTCTGAACATAATAATAATAGTGCAAAATCATGGCTTTTGACAAATATACTGTCTAATCACCTGTGCTGTGTGTGCTGTGTGTTTTCCATCCAAAATTATTAATTCATATAGTGTTCAACCAGAATAATCAGCATATGTACTGAATATACATAATAATATTAATAATAATAATAATAATAATAATAATAATAATAATAATAATAATAATAATAATAATAATAATAATAATAATAATAATTGATTTGGTCCGAGATACATTTGTTTGTCTTTTTTGCTGTCCAGGGAACTCTTTTGAACATCAAAGTTCAAAAACATATATACATGTCTTCTGCCTTGCTTGTTTATTGTCCAGTTATTAGAACTATAGAGAACCACAGAAAAACATTGTCTGGATAATTCTGATCTTTGTTTTTAAAGACAGATCATATATACTAACTCTGTCATTTTTAAGAGCAATATTAAGAAAAAGTATGTATAGTATAGGTACTTGTGAGGAAACACTATTGAGTATTCAAAACCTGTGAAACTTGTTCCAGCCTTTGGTAGTATGTGTTGTATAGCAAAGATATATATATAAAACTGTCTGGTTCTTTTTCCCTTTGTCAAGATATATTGAAAACCAATGTAAAAATGTTTATATCCTAATATGATTGTTTCTCCTGCACTAGTATATTACTTGTGAAGTAGAAAGTTGTTTGAAGTTTTCATGAAGTCAGTGTTGCCTTTTTTACCCACAGGAAAGAGTCTATCATGCAATTAATCCATAATTCATAAGTAAATCTCTTGCTCTTGCTCTTCTTCTTTATTGACTACCATATGTTTAAGCCATATGCCTCGCTACTGCACAAAGCTTCATAAGCCATTCCAGTCTAACATTAAAGTTGTTGTCACAACTCTTAAGTGATTAACTAGGATGGTTAGGTTTGGGTGGTGCTGGTCAGATGGCGGCTTATAAATATATACTGTGTCTAAGTTTCTTAACAGACCGCAATGTCCGCTGCCAATTCCATAGGACAGTTAAATGCATTTGGATAATACACATTTAGACATGTGCGAAAAATGGTTTTTCGTCCTATTTTAGATTTAATGAAGGAGAATGAAAATGTCTTCACGTTCTATAAGAATTTTATTCTTATACTATGACTATGGTAGCTTCCTGAATCTTTTCACATGTTAATATTTTTACTTCTACTGAAGTATGTTTGTGAGAACCAAGATCTTCAGTTTTTCCAGCTACATTTTAGTCACTGTTTAGTAATTTCCTTTTTCGTCTTGGGTTTATTTGTGTTACACTAGGTTTGCACCTGTATTTCTTTGTAAATGTTCATATCTTTATGAACCAGCCAGTCCTCACTTTCATGGCTACAGTTGGTCCAAAATGCTGCAGCTTGTTTGCTTACTGGTACAAAAATGTATGATCACAATTCACCAGTACTAGCAGCTCCACATTGGCTTCCAGTTCAGAATTAAGTTTAAATTTTAAAAAACTAAAGACAGAGTGATTGAACATGTTCCTTCTCTATTGATATTTAAGTCCAGGCTCAAAACATACCTATATTGGCTAACTTTTGCAAATAATTGAGGATGGTGAAATATGAAGTTATGGTGTACTATGTATTGTTTTACTAATTAATGTTTTTAATTTCTTCTTGGTTTTGTAAAGCACTCTGGTTGTTATTAATGTGCTATAGAAATCAATTTGACTTACTTACTTATTTCTTGTACCAGAAATCTATTAAAAAGGGAATAAAGATGAAAACAGAGCTCTGTGTGTTTTTAACAACATTTATTAAAATGTACATTAATATTTATCCATTGTATATATCAGACAATAGCATTCATGCTCCTCTGACATGTTCTTGGCTTCACTGTGCTAAATGTTCGTCTAGGTACTGTCGCTATCTACAGACTCTTTTTTCTTTAAATGAGCTCAATACTTCAGGGGGAAAACTCTATCTACCAATCTAACACTTTCCCCTCATCATTCATGGTGCAATTGTGACTGATGGACATTCACCCATTTCTGAAACATATCCTCTTTATCTCTGTATGGAGGAGTGCTCTTCTGGACTCACATATATCCTGGTGGCTATCACCTTTTGGGAAAAAAAATGTACTTTTATAAAATTGAACATACAAATGGAAATATTATCAGCAAAAAAAAAAAAAAACAAAAAAAAAAAAACAAGTGCTTGACTCTATGCTTAACACAAAATCTAAGCCTCTATGTAGTGCTGTGCATATGCTCAAATATACCTCAAATAATCACAATTAATTAAAAAAAACATTTTTAATAAATTTAAACATTTTACCTTGATTGTGATTATTTTCAATTAATGAATGAATTTTCTTTGGTATAAACTGCTCCTGAGTGCCTCAGTTCAATCACTGTTTGAGTTCTCCCTGTTGATTCCATGTTGCAGACAATTCACTATAAATTCCATAGTATTTTTTTTGGAGACAGTATATAAGTGCTCGCACAGTGGGGAGAATATTAACAGAATTAAAAACAAAATAATTGAAATAATTGTCAGAGGTAGGTTTAAGTCGATTTGAGGTCGTGAATGTTGATTTTGGTTAATTTTCAATTAATTGTCTAGTACTATCTCTATGTCAGAATTTATGAAAAGAGAGAAAACCTGAAAACCAATATGATAATGCTAATTTCTGTTAGTCTTAATATTGGATTCCAGTGTTATGTCAGCACGAAGCAATACATTTGTATATTTGTACTAGTTTAGATTAAACATGAATATTCAAAGCTTAAAGCTTGACCAGTAATGTACTTAGCTTATCTGATACAGTTTAATTGTCTCTTTCAACAGCAACAAAAAACTGTTTTTCTGTCTACAGAAACAGCTCTAATAGATAAAGAGATATTAGATAATGGCCATGTCAAAATTAAGTGTTATCATTATTGATGTAAGAGCTATTCAACAAGTATTTAACATTGTTCTGGAACTTAAAGCAAAATGTAGGCCCTGAGGGTTCCTTGCAGCATTTCTATCTTTCAAAAAAGGTGGGATGGCTTAATACAATTATGGACCTTGCCGTGATAATAAATATGGCCAGAAAAGGTATTAAATTATATAGTCAGTACTGAAGCTGTCTTATATGTTGGATAATATCTGCCTACCCTTATTAATTTGTGAAGTTATTATCACTATGGACATTCTGGATATTTTTTTAACTTGTTTATAACTACACAGTTTTCTCAGTCAAATCACCTAAACCTCTATCTAGACATAAACCTTTTTTAAACTTTAAAGTAGCTCCTTTTTACAGTTTCGCAAGTCTCTACTATGTGAATGTGAAGATGCATAGGACTAGCAATTTAGAATCATTCTACACATTTGTCTGCAATCAAATTGGTTTAATATTGAAAATATGAATTTCAAATTGTACAGTAATGCAGTTACTGACTCTGAATTATCTGGCTGTTTGGTAAATGTGATCCTTCTTCGCATGGTGTGGCTCCAAGTTTGTGCTCACTGATCCTCCTCTGTATGATTGTGTGTTAGAGACACCCCGTTGTGCTCCACTGTCGTGGTGTCACATGCCAGGGCCCTCTGGCGCTTTTGCTCATTTCAATATTTACTGAAACTTTACCAAGCCCACTCAGAGTGACACACAGCAATCAGGAGTTCTTTAGTTGCCTGGCTCAAAAACATGGCAGTTCTTTTCAGCTCGCGCCTACTGCTCTATTCACAATGCTCTTTCATTACTTTTGGTAAGGAAAACCAGGGAGATCAAGCTGCTCCATCATTCCACTTCAGCGGAGGAGAAGTTTAAATCAGGATCAGGTAGAGACCTGGGCACTATCACAGCTGCTATCACTGGTAGAAGCAGGCAGTTTCACTGCTGGAGAGCAGCAGAGCATGGAGGGTTTTCCATTCCCTCTTAATGCTAATGCACACAGAGGAGTAAACTTACCTCCCACAGGCAGAAAAAGGTTAGGATGGGTTAACTCCTACAGTTTGGGGATGGTTACATCAGCACAATAAACATTTAACTGATAAACTGTTGATAATGCACATTCATGCATCTGTGCATGCTATTCATGATGACTAAGGGATCAGTTTGAGGGATCACAGTTAGATTAATTATATTTGATTGAAACTAGAGCTACAACGAATAGTCAGTCAACAATGATCATCAAAATATTCTAAAAGGAAAAGGCCAGTAGAAGAACTGATACCTGTATCATCTGCCAGTGGTGGATAAGTGAAATGTCCAGCACAGAATTATACATATTCAGACACATTCAGCTCCTGGCTTTGAGGCCAATCAGACATAATGTTTGTTTAGTTGCTCAAACCAGTGGCTTTCATATAGAATTTGTATGTGTATACAGTCTCACTCATTACAAATGTGGACTAAAAATGCTTTAGGTTTAAAACACTGGTTTCTGCTGCTCCTACACAGCTCATTGTTTTCAGACTGGGCCAGGGTCAGATTATGCAAGCCATTTTGTTTTGGTACAGCTGGCCACTTTCTATGTCTGATGTGTTTTACTACAGGAAATGTTCCATGTGGTTTAGAAAAAGGGTGGCACCTGTGTAACGCATGCAGACCACAAGCACATATTACACTTCCTCCACTCACAGCAGACCATACAAGCTTAGCTCTTATTTTTTGAAGGGTGGGACTATAGCCATACATAGACATGTTGAAGGTCATGAGAATAAGGATAATGACAGTTCACACATACTTAGTAAAGATCTGGGATACTGTGCATGTGCTCTGAAAATACATTTCATGCTTCCATTAACCTGTTGTTTTACTTTCATAATTAATATTTGAGTATTTAAAATGTTTAGATATTTAGTAAAAAAAATAGAAAATAAAACGGAGTGGTCAAGATATCTACAAGTACACATGTTGATAAAACACCAGACCAAATTTCCTTGCTAACCATAGTTTTAAGATAACTTTAACTTGTCATAGGTTAATTGTTAAACAAAAGAATATCATTGAGAATAATAATACAGTTGTTACCCTTTAACTTTTCACAGGCTCACTGTGGACAAACATAAGCAAAAAGAGACAAATTGAGGTAATGTGAGTAGCTATCCAGATAACCCACATATAAAACATGGACCCATTTTATGATGGGGGCCTTCTGGGAAGGTCAGCTGGGTCCCACATGTACCAACACACTTGCCCATGCCCAGGTGGAACCCACCTAGCCCATGTTCCACTCATGTGAGCCCAACATGAGCATGTAGGCTGGATAGGTAATGTATAACAAAAGGCAGCATGTTTGGTATAAACATTGCCATAAGTAAATTTTGTTCTTGACCTATAAGTGTAAAATCTACTGCACTGAGTACAGCTCATAAAAATGCCATAGAAGGTCAGGTCTGAAGTCAGTGTTGAGGAAAACAGGTGTCTTTTTGCCTTCTTCTTTAAAACAAATGTATTTGGGAATTTTAAGGTAGCATGGGCTGCTGCATTTTTAGCAACATCTTGTTTTATCAGCCCATAAAAGACAAAAAAATCTGCTGAGCATAGACAAAGTGTAGCAGGATGACCGCTGTGCCTTAAGGGACACAGCGCTCTGAGCTAAAGGAGGAGAAAGAGCAAAATAGTCCTTTCATCTCTGAGAGGCTAAGTGGGCAGAGTAGGAACAAATAAAAGAATCATGAGATGATTCTCTCTCTCTCTCTCTCTCTCTCTCTCTCTCTCTCACCCACACACATACCTTGGAGGACATATTTGAAATGACAGTAAATAGTAAATGACATTAACCCCAAAATGAAAGGCTTGCAATGATTTGTTCCACTTTGTACCTTATGGAAGCATATGAGATTCACAAAATCACTCAAACCTCATGTTAACAGAGTTTTTATAGAGTGTAAAGTTTAATTTTATGTTACATATTTAAATGAATCATTTAATTTATTTGGAGGGGTTCATGCAAGTTCATTGTATACAAATCTGATCAAGAAGCTTGATCAAATCAAACTACTGTATCTGCTGGTGTCCTCAGACTGGTGATTTCAGAGATAAAATGTCAGTGCAGATTTGCAGTGCAATGTGCAGATTTCTTTAACCCTTAGGAGTCTTGCGCTATTCACCTCTTTAATGTTTAAGAGCAACTTTCTTCTGTACAATTCCAAACTGAAAACTCGTGCACTCCTCTCGCTCACTCCTCAGCTCACTGCACCCCTGTACCTCCCTAGTGCACTCTGAATCCCAGAACAGAATTGGAACTTTTTTCTGCATCTTCGTATGACAAGACGTGATGAAGATATGCAGCATAAACACAGCTGCAGTATGGTGGAATAGAACATTTCTGTACTCACTTAACAAGTGTTAAAACACTCCTAAGAATCTGAATTCTGACCATTTCAGACCCCTTCATGCATAATACCCATTCATGTGTAAAATTATATATAGGAAATATATATATATATATTATAGGAAATAAAGACAAAATGATAAAATGCAGCAGAACCATCTCAAGGTCTAGAGGGAGAACATTTAGCAGGCTCAGAAGTTGTTGAGAGACAGTTTATTAGTTTAAGATTCACTGGGTTAAGACTAAATATACTGTTGCAAGAAGATCTTCTAACTCCATCTGTAAGAGTATTGATTTCTTTCCACAAATAGAACTCCACAGAACAGGGCAACATATATGGCTAGAACACTGGAACAGTTCTGCAGTGTCAGGAGAGTAAGTAAAAACTATCTGTCCTTAAAGACATGGAGTTTTGTGTTTTTAGTGAGAGCTCTGCTGGCTGGAACTCCCTCAAGACCTCAAGCAGATGGCTAGGAGGTGCCACATCAGCACACTCTGCCCACAAAACTCACACTATCCCACCGGTCAAAAGACACACTTTGTGCTGACACTGAAGAAAATGGACGAGACAGAGACAGCAGCTTGTCATTTTATGAGAATATATTGTAGCTTTGGTTGGAATTTGAGTTCTACAATGCTCTGAAAGCAAGAGCTAAGCATAATAATACACTGGAGTAGCTCTGCCGCCTCTCTGCATGTTCCCACAAGGCTTAGTTAATGTCTTAAAGATAATTCTGACTAATCCAGTAAATGTGAATTTTGGTATGGATATGATTTTGATCTTGCTGCAGATATTGCATTAACATTTCTTGAAATTGAAATGCAATAGATTCAACTTATACATATGTTCAGATTCTACAACGTTAATCTGATAATTATAAATGCACAATGGTACAATGAAATCTACATACAAGGGACACCCATAAAAAACATGTTGTTTTGGAAACTCCAATCCAGGTGTTTAGCAATCACAATATTGCTGTTGTCAATGTGCCCTAGATTCTTACACTTGCCCATTTTCCCTGCTACAAACACATAAACTGTGAGAACAGACTGCCCTTTTGCTCCCCAGTATATATAGCCCCCTCTTTGTTATGTTCCACTGTAGGAAAATAATCAATGTTTTTCACTTCAAATCATATCAAATTTATTGTCATATAACATTAAACAGGTGTAAGGGTGATTGGAAAAACGTAGGCCCATTAAGTCCCTCGCAGTAGTAAACAGGTGTATAAAAAACACAGATGAGGAAAATAAAAATAAAGATAATGAATATACCTATATGTAATATAAATAGACTATATACACATTAACTTACACTATACACACATAATTGCATTATTGCATTCTCTGTATATATAAAAATTATACAAAGAATGTTTGCATTATATTTACATGTGCACTGGCTAATATAATTAAATGCAGCTGTTTTGTGAGAAGGTAGCGGGAGACAGTCCATTTGTATTTGGTGGGTACAGTGGGTGAATGTCTTTGGTGAGTGTAGTGTAACTGAACAGCTAGTTGCTGCTCCAGTAGTGAGTAAAGTGCACTTGAGTTTATCAAAGAGTTTATGTGGTGTGAAGGTGTGATGAGAAAGGTGAGATGGGTTGTGACTAACTGTGCACACTGGGCTACTGACTGTTTAGCAGCCTGGTGGGGAAGAAGCTGTCTCTGAACTGGCTTATTCTGGTCTTCATGCTTCTGTACCTCATACTGCTGTGCAGCTTTGAGAATAGGAAGTGGCTTGGGTAGGTGGAGTCCATTATAATCCTCCTGGTCTTCCTCAGACAGCAGCTGTTACATAAATGCAGAAGGTTTGGGAGCTAAACCCCGGTGATGTGCTGCGTGGTGCGCACCACTCTCTGCACCCTCGTTTCAAGAGCAGTGCAGTTTGTGTAACAGGTGGTGATGCAATGGTGGTGATGCACCACCTGTGTGGTGTGTTCAGACCATGTCAGCTTCTCAGAGATGTAAATACCAATGAACATGATACTGCTGACCCTCTCCACAGTGGTCCCATTTATGGAGACAGGGGAGTGCTCTCTCTCCTGCTTCCTGCAATCTACTATCTGCTCCTTGGTCTTGCTGACATTTAGAGAGAGGTTGTTTTACTGGCACCAGTGTGTCAGGAGACTGACCTACTCTCTGCGGGTAGCATTGTTGTCATTGGAGTTCAGGCCTATGATTGTTGTGTCATCAACAAATGTAAAGATGATATGAGAGCTGTGTCTGACTGTACAGTCATGGGGACACAGGAAGTATAGGAGTGGGCTGAGCACACAGCCCTGTTAGGAAGTTCAGGATCCAGCTGCACAGAGAGCTGCTCAGACTGAGCTGTCAAGCCTTGGGGGAAGGATTGTGTTAAATGCTGAACTGCAGTCCACAAACAGCATTCTCATATATGTGTTCTTCTTGTCCAGGAGGGAGAGGGCAGTGTGCAGAGTGAGTGCATTTGCATCATCAGTGGATCTGTTCTTGTATACAAATTGCGGTGTGTTCAGGGTGACAGGCAGTGAGGAGCAGATCTCTCAAAGCACTTGCTTATTACTGAGGTCAGAACAACAGGGTGCCAGTCATTTAAGCAAGTGATGAAGGGTGTTTTTGGAACAGGGATGATGGTGAGGGAGAGAGAGGTGTTAAAATGTCTATGAAGACTCCTGTTAGCTGATCTACACATGCTTTAAGCACATGCCCTGGAACACCATCTGGGCCGGTGGCTTTGCGGGTATTGACACGCTTGAAGGATCTGTGCACATCAGCTACAGAGACAGAGGGTGGGTTGGACTCTTAACCCTGGTGATGTGCTGGGCAGTGCACACCAGTCTCTGCACCCTCCTCTTGAGAGCAGTGCAGTTTGTGTACCAGGTGGTGATGTAGCTGGTACACTGGTGGTAACTGATATACTCTTTCCATGGGTTTGCTGTGATTTGCTTTGAAACAAGCATAGAAGGAGTTTAGCTTGTCTGGAAGCATTGCACTCCGAGCACACAGTTTTCAGTTTGCTGATTCCCTTGTGCAGTTTCCCAAGTGTCAGGTTTGTGTCAGCCTGTGGGTTTATGAACATGGTGGTCGACACAATCCCGAAATCCTGGGAACCCTGGGAAGCCACACTGGTCTGCACGAGAAGAGTCATCTCAGCATGACTAGCCCTCCTGCCTTTTATCCAGCATCTCCAATAGGTGTGTGGCAGGGTAGCCCAGATGTATGGGGCTGCTTTAGTATTTACAAAGCATCTGCGTGGACTTGAAGTTCAGTCTGTGGTGAGTGATGATCATTCTGATTTCTTGAAGTGCTTGTCAGTTGTAGGTGAGGCTGTTAACATTCTACTTCATTACCACAACACTGCTTAGAAACAGTCACAGCCAGCCATACTCAACATTTAGTGACAGGTTTCACAACAGAGGACGTTTAATCTGTGTCTTAGCGCACTAGTTGCATCTGAAAAGCATGCTATTTACATATGAAACAATTGCACAGTTCATTTGCCATGTGCATAGAAATGAGGCTGATGACATTCATTTAATTTATTTGTGAAGTTTTCTCAACCTCTTAAAAGCAGGCAAAATTTAGCAGCAATGTCATAAAGCATGTAATTGGAGGCTTTATTTAACAATGCCAGCAGACGGTGGTTAATCAGGTGTACAGTGCTCAAAGAATATTTACCAATATAACACCAATTTCATCTCTCAGAATTACTTCAGAATTTACCCACTGGCTCCTATAGTGTTGACTTTCCACATTATTATTTGCCAAAATTAATTTATTTTCGTCACAGTAAAATTTGCATAATTAGCTACAGTCCTTGAAAATGTTACATTAATTTCAGATGCTTTGTGAGCACATATTTCAGCTGCATCACAGCACATTTAGCACCAGCGCTTCTGATTTAAGCACATCTAGTCCTTAGAGCAGGTTTTCAGTACATAAAATATGCTATGGAAATGCCCACTGCCCCAAAAGACTCCTCGACCTTACACTGGTGAGCAATGAGAGACTATTAATGAAATTACAGACATGTAAGGTCATATTACATCATAACCTATGGAGATTGCCTAGACCTTTACTGGCTTCTTGTCAAATTACATCCCTCAGAGAGAGCAACGTCATAAAAATCGAATGAGGTTTTTGGGGAGGCTCAAACTCAAACTCCAGAGCAAAGGAGATCGTTTTTTTTTTTCTTAAAAGTATTCAAGAGGTTGTGAACCAAATTCTCTTAACTAATGTCCACCTGGGATATTTACATGTTTTCACTTTGCAACACAGTTTTTTTTTTCTTACTTTCTCATGAAACTACAAGTCAAGAACATAAAGCGCCTATTATAGTCACAATACCTATTCATTTCTTGTAGTCAAATATACATATTTTGTCAGTATTAATCTTAATGCAGTTGAATAATAAAAGTTCCAGTAACACTTCAATAAAGGTGGACTTTGGAAAAGCCCTTACTGAGCCTTATCATCTAAACTGTTTGCAATTAACTGATTGGCCATAACATTTTTCAGAGCATTCCTAAGCCAAGTGAATATTGTTACTTAGTTTTCTATTAAATCTACTGAGAAAAAGGGAATTTTATAATTTTGAAAAATATTTTATTGGTTTAAAAATAAACTTGCACTATGCACTATGTGTCTCTTTTTTTAATTTCCATGCCAATATAAAATATATAAAGAAGTTATTTTTAACCACAGTCCCTGTGGTGTGCCCAATTGTCTTTAATTCTGGGTGTAACACTGATTTCATTACTGATTTGAAACACTTTTGAACCTTTGAATCTATGAATATTGGGATGTCTTGAGTTATAGAATGAATTTGTGTATTTACCTATAAAAGTTCTAGGTAAATACACATAGAATAGTTTTTTTGATTGGTTTAGTGAAAAATATTTTTACTTATTTTCACCCAGCCAGCATTTTTGATCAAAATACACACAAACACATACCAAGATTGCCTTTAGGTAAAGGTTATGCTAGATGTAGATTAAGGTATATATTCAGTTAAGGTTAGTTCTAGATTAAGGCATAGGTTATGGTTAAGTTAAGCTTATGTTAGGTGTAGATTAAGGCATAGGTTAAGATTAGGCTAAGGCTAAATTAGGTTTTGAGTAAGGTAATCAGACATTTTACACTTTTTTTTATTATTACAATAAATTTGTGTTTAACAAAACAACTCTCAGCTCTTAAAGTTGCCTCTTAGAGGTTTCACCTGCAGTTCCTTCTTCGTCACTAGAGGTGATGTATAATAAAACACAGTTTATTTGGGAAATCTTTCATTTACCCTAGATACTACTTAATAATGTAATAATTCAGTTAATTGCCAACTTTTGCTTTGATTTGCCACTCTAAATGCACGTTACCCTTAAGATATGATTTTGTTGATCTGCTTGCACTGATTGGCCACTTCAATAGAAATTGTTGGTAATACCTTTAGCCTTTTATCTAACCATGACCTGACTGCTGAATCGATATTTATTCTCTATAAATATCCAACAGTGGCCCTGTTGTCAGAAGCTCAGCATGGACACTGACGTGTACAAACCCCAGCAGTGCCTGAAACACTCATTACAACACAGAATAATATACTACTTTTGTTGTCACTGTTGGCTTGTGAACAATCTACCACCTGACTATTATCTATTGAGAGGTGGTTTTATCATGGTCCTTTTCAGTTGATAGATGAGGTACGGGGGCCGATACATTGTGTAACAATAGAGATTTGAACTAAACTGTAAGAATTTTGTCTGGCTGCCATAACATAAATTAGTCTGCAGTGCCTTCCAGTTGAACTGGTCATTTATTATATTGTAATCTTTGAAAACAATGCTTAAAATAATTGGCTAGTGTATGCTGATTAGTTGTTGAAAGTGGGAAAAATACGAATTCTGCCAATTTCCACAAAGCACTGAAAAATGTGTTCCACCATAAGCTGTGCACTAACACCATCCTATGAAATTCATCTAAAAAATACGATTAGCAAGAGGTTTGTTCAGAACAACCTGCTCCCAAAGAAAATTTACATAATTTATTCCATTCCCATGTGCAGACCCTTAGACACTAGCAGACATCCTATATTTTACATTGTCTATTGCCAAATTGTCTATTGTACTTTCTGCTGAGGCAATCATATTTAATTTTACCATGAAATAATGTCACCATGAGTTGTTTATACCTCATAAACAAAAACCTAGAGTGGAAAAAATCTTCATAATTTGTGGTCTAGGCACAGACACTCAAAATGTTTGTGGATGCCCCTACTAATTAATGCATTCATATATTTTAGGTGGCACCCATTGCTGACACAGACGTGCAAATACACACACTGCTTGCTTAATCTCTGTAGAGAAGTATTGCCAGTGGAATAGGACTCTCTTGAGCAGATAACTTTGAACCAACTGGCACCATGCCAGCTGTGAGCGAGTGAGGTACTACACTTTCACTCTATAATGGTGATGCTTCATCCAGTACTTTTGGGATGAGTTGGGAAATGAGGAACCCAATTAGGGACCTGAATGCAATCAAATCCTTCCCTGTTCAGTAGAGACAGTTACTCCATCTGAAGCATGATAAATTCTTTTTAATACCTTTTTTAATAGTGAATGAGCAGGTGTCCCAATACTTCTATTATTTTTCTATTTGCTAGTAATTAAATGATTGGTATCAATTAATTGAGGCTGTTCATTAACTGGGAAAATTCTCAACATGTATGTGTTCCACTCCCACCAGTACTAGGCACTCTCTCCCATGCATGACACTGAAAATTAGCCCCACACTGTCAGATATTATGGAGGGTCCCTGGGGGAGTCCTGCAGGAACTTAGACATCTACTGCAAATATCCAATATTGGGCCTGCATAAACAGCAGATTGGAAATATAGGCATGATTTTAGGAGAAGAAAGTTAGCCTTTCTAAAAACCCATGACCTACTGTCTCTTGACAAACAAGTCAGTTAGTCAGTTGTGCCAACAAGCCATCATAGGAACTTTTATATTTAACAATAAACACAGCAATGTGAACAGAGAACCACAGCATCACCTTTGCAGTCCACACTGCTCGGTGGTGCATGTCTCAATCCACAGTGAAACTGTACTGGTGGTCCTGAACTGTGGCAGGTTCTTTGGCTTTGTATATTTGTGATGCTGCTGATAACAGTAGTCTGGAAAAAGTTACACATTTTCTTTAGTGTTGCTCTGAGTGAGAAGTGTGTGTATGCATGAGTGTGTATTTGTGACAGAGACAGCTGCAATGTTATGAATATTCACTGAGTAATGGACGTCTCTGTGCCAGCAAAGGCTGCTGACTCATGTATGAGAGGGATGTGTTTCTGCTCTTCTTCTCACCAGTTTCTTTCAGATTTGTTCAACAGAACACAAAATCTTTGAAATCAGTTAAAATATTATAGTGGCATCTCTTTTACTTTCTTAGTAATTACACAACCACATACCACAGTTAAGCCTTAAAAGCCAGTTAGGCCTTCTTTATGACGACAGTTAGCCCAACAGACAATAAACAATACCCTAAAAATATAGTCAAGTGGTCATTTAAGCACAGTAATGACCTTTCTAGCTGTTTTCCAAGACTTGAGAATTGCAGGCATGTCAGCTTAAATACAGTTCCATTCCATGACAACCCAACTGTGCCCTTGTCTTTACCTGTGTTCCTTGTTTACATTCCCATGTGTTCTCGGATTGCCTTCATCCTTGATTCCAACCTATATATACAAGTGCATTTCAAACAATTTGAATACTGTGAGAAAGTTTGATATTTGAATTATCAAAAACCTTTTATGCTTTTTCACAGTGTCCTATTATATATATAGAATTAAGCCCACTGATGGTGAGTAAAGAGAAGGAAGGACTGCCCAGTATGAAAACAGATGGTGCCTGGAACCAGTAGAAAATATGTAAATTTTACTTTAGAAAGTTGAATTGCCTGAACATTGAGCGAACCCTACAAATTTAATTGGAAAAACACAGAGGACTCATTCATTTTCACTTAGGTACATGGACTTATTGAGAAACATCACTGAAAGAGAAATGAACACTGCAGGTTTTCTTAGTGTTGCAGGTTTATAGCTCTTGTGAGCACCAGGTGCCACTGGCAACAGATTAAGCTCATTTGTAACAAAATGATTAAACTCCAATATCTTGTTTCAATGTACAAACTCATCAAAACGTTACCCTAACTCAGAATGGTTTAGCAATATGTCAGATTTGTTTTATTTACAATAGATATTTATTTGGTTGGAGCAAAATATGAGATTAGCCAAGCAGATCAATAAAGGGTAAATGCTACACACCACTAGAAAACAGCCTGTGATCCTATCAAATAATTAAGATGGAACATTTTTGCCTAAAGCTAATTTATATTCCTAAAATAAATATGTCGGTGTCTGTCAATGCTTTATTTCCACACATGAAAGGGTTCCTCAATGCAAAACATTTAAGAAACATGGAATGTTTTAAAAAGTGCTTAATTCATGGATTTCCATGCAGGCAAAAGAAAAGAAAACTCAAAATATATTTGTAATCACATTACAGTTACTAAAGAACAGTAACTGTATTCATTAAAATAGTTTTAACAAACACTAGAAACATGTTTCTTTATGTACCCAAGCACTTCCATCAACCTTCTCGATTATTTTGCTTGTACTGTGTGTGCTTTGACTTTTCATATAATTGGAGTGTGTGTCCTGCCTGCAACATCTGACAGGGTGATTTGACCATGACCAGTGTAGACAGTGTGGAACAAACTTTCATGTCACTCTTGAAGCAATCTGTCAAAGCAACTACACACAGTATATGACAATTCATTTATAAAATAGTCAACTTTGAAGTAGAGATTACCCCAACCTTATCCACACATATAGATAGATAGATAGATAGATAGATAGATAGATAGATAGATAGATAGATAGATAGATAGATAGATAGATAGATAGATATCTATGTGTGTGTGTGTGTGTGTGTGTGTGTGTGTGTGTGTGTGTGTGTGTGTGTGTGTGTGTGTGTGTGTGTGTGTGTTAAATGAAAAATATTTAATAAATAAATTTAAAACAAACACACATATAAAATCTACATGAAAAAATGATGGAATTACAGTTCACCCATAACTTTAGTACACTCTTAATAATAAAAAAGCCACAAGGCCTCCACAAACTCCTTAATTTTTTGTGTGTGTACCACTAATCCACTACAGGTTGAGTCTGATCTTTGAAGAGACTGATCTGATGCAATGTGGAGTTTGGTAAAAGTAAAATTTTGTTTAATTCTAAATTACATATGAATTTAATTGGGGGACGATTGTTGTACATCTACAGAGACGTTAGCATAATGAATTGGTAATCACATTCCAAGAAGAAGAATCATGATTTCATAGGCCTTGACTATCCAATTCAATTACTCCCTGTCATTTGTCTTCTAAAACCATGCCAGCCCAACGCCGGATCCATCATAAGCAAATGTATCACAGTGTCTAAAACATTTGTTTACTGTTTATCAGCCTCACTCTCATTCGGATAAAGTGCATCGATCTTTGAAGCTATCTCAAGGCTTCATCTGACACTTTCTGCCATGCTAGTAAAAGTAGTGGTTTGCCAAGAGCTGGAATCAAGTGTAATTACTGAGATGGGTTTTAAACTGTCATTGTGATGAATGACTATTTGCCCTTGTTTTTGATCCCCCCCCCTTCTTTTCTTCTCGGGTTATTCCTACACCATCTCTCAGATATTGTTTTTCCTTTCCTAAAGCAAACTGGGTACCAAACTGAGGATTTGTCGATCAATGCTACAACCCAGAATATCTTTTTTATGTAAATGATGTACATAAACACTATTTGTACTTGCAGATAAAACGATTCATTGCTGGCGGAGCAATACTGGGAAGCTCTGGTACTTCATTAGATCTGGTAGATCATTAGAAGCCTGATTGCAGTGATTAATTGAATATGTTTGTGAATAAATATCTTTTGAATTTATTTTTAGTGCACTTTATGCAAAACAAACTGTGTGACCATATCTTATGAACAAATCAATAAAGCACTGGCTCAAAGACAAGTGTCTGAATAATAGTGGTAAAAATTAACATTGCAGTCTTTTGGAACATCTATATAAAACCTTACAGTATTTTTAACCAAACTCTTGCAGGAATAGCTGTTATTATGTGTCTGTTTTACAAGACCATGTACTGATCCACACTTCTCCAATCAAATCATTGCATTTGTTTGTTAGCACAATATATAAATTACTACATATTTAAAATGAAAAATGTATTGATTTATATTTAAAACATGTTTAATATATATATATATATATATATATATATATATATATATATATATATATATATATATATATATATATATATGTTGTGTGTATGTATTAATTGTATCAATATACACAATTGACAAAAAAATAAGTGGCAAATAACTGTTGCAAAACAGTTCCGTTTCAAGCAGATATCTAAACGATTACAGGTATGGTCTGATTGGATACTAGATCTTGCCCCATAAAAGTGCTTCCCCCACTTTTACACTACTTTGGGGAGTTTACCTCTTAGTGAGAGATCATTGACTGCTAGACATGCCTCTACAATGCATTTAAAGATATTTTGCTCAGTTGAAAACTTTGACAAGGGGCACATCTATGGACTGAGAGAAGCAGCATGCTTTATTCAATAAATTTCAATAAATTTGGACTAAGCCACTGTCACCTTAGTTTGCAGTGTTATCCTGAATGACAAACCTGGAATACTAGGGATTGGAACTGTATCATCTTTAGCAACAAATCCAGGTTCTG
This sequence comes from Acestrorhynchus altus, assembly GCA_034509495.1. Lineage (NCBI taxonomy): Eukaryota > Metazoa > Chordata > Actinopteri > Characiformes > Acestrorhynchidae > Acestrorhynchus > Acestrorhynchus altus. The sequence continues at coordinate 15,238,762 of CM067503.1, read as the reverse complement.
GATCTGATGATGGTCAGGTTTGAGGATGGAGGCCTTGTGGTGAGAGCCTTTGCTATGGAGCAAGACACTGCCCCAGCTGCTGGTGTGATGATCTAGGAAGCCATTTCATACAGAAGTCAGTCACCCCAGTAGTGATATGATTGATGCTAATAGCTTTATGCAGGATATCCTGCTGCCACATGTTTTTCTCTTATTTCTGTGCTTCCAACTGGCATTTTTCAGTAGGATAATGTTTGCCCACACACAAGAAAGGTTTCCTAGGATTTTTTTGCAATCGCTTACATACTGTAAAATCATCATTACATTCCCACATATAAAGTTTCACTTGATCCCAAATCATTCTTGGTGCATTATTTTTATTTGTGAGTGAGTAAAAACCATTCTCATAAAATCCAAATGATGCACGAATGATTTAATAATACAGTTTACATAGCCATGTTCTATAGTTTGTATATTTTACAGATTACAGTTCAGTTGTGCTGAATTATACTCAATATTTTTATACCAAAAAATCAAACATTGAAATCTGATCACTCTTCAGAAGTAAGAATATTATATTCTACAAGAAATTCTTCAGTATTCCCAAAATAATGATAAATTGAAAGAAAACACAGAGTTATTGTATAGTAATACCATGCAATAAAGGGTCTATTTCATGTTAAATTTTTATTAAACAGATTAATTACTCCCCGGTCCACAAACTGTGCAAACTAACAGCTGCATCCTTTTACTGAAATTCAGTATTTTTGTGACTTCAAAATTTGTGAATTCAACAATTTCATATGAAGTTGAAATGTTTCAAAAGACATTCCACCTTTTTCTTGATATGCATTGGGAGTGGAATTTATTCACAAAACATATATCTTTACAGAGATTGAGTTTTAATTACAATTTATGAGCAAGTGACCACAATTGCTGCAAAACAATAAACTACACAGGGTTTTAATTAATCTCTTGATTTACATATATGCAAATACTTGAATGCTTGAAATACTTTAGGATTAATTGTCTGAATCAATAACTTCACTTTGCTTTTACTTTATAGTTAAGTACATTTAAATGCAAGTCCAAAAACTTCCCAATTTGGTCAACACTGTGATGTGGTATTCAAAATAAGGACTAATAACTGATTTCATTAGTGAATAACTTTCTCTAGATCTCAACACTGCTATACAAATGCACTACATGCACACATAGACTCAGTGGGTGGTACTTGAACCTCTGCTCTTATGCCCTTAGACTGTACAAGTGCCCTCATGGTTGCTTTATATAATAATTTATAATAATTTGTTTCAGTGACAGCTTAGCCTCACAGAGGGAATGGAGCTATAAAACTAGTGGGTTGGCCCAGGTTTCACCAGCTTTATCACTCTTGAGTGAGTGTTAGCTGCTATTAGTGGTTTCTCTCAGTAAGTCCAAATTGACCTACTGGATACATGCATCACCACAGCAGTGGAAATCCCACCAATAATCTCTTTAGGGAAGTGTCCCATTCCATAATGTAGTTATATTTAACAACCAAACCTGATAATGGCAGTAATTGTCACTAATATCTTAGTAAACCAAAGGTGTATTATTGTTAAAAGAGGCATTTTGTTAAGACTCTGTGGAGTCTCACTGAGAGACAGTATAGCACATAATGTGACATATTTGTAATTTGGAAATTTAGATTTGAATCCTTGTTTGGGAAAAAAAAAAGTCTTGTTTGCCTTGGAAAAATCTGACACTAATAAATCTAAACATCTGTTAAAGATTAATTGTTTTATGTCATACATTTAATTAAGTTGCTCTTTTTCCTGTGTCCTTTCTCCCACAAATGTGCAATGTTCTGTAGTTGTCATGCCAACCTTACTGTAAAAATGCTGTCAACAATAAATTTTAAGACAACACAAAACCATAAGTAAATGAGCTACAGACAAAATTACTTTTGGTCTAGGTTCCTCCCCCAAACTGTCACAGGATAAGGATGCTTAGACAGAGGAGCCCTGAGATTTGAATTTATGAGCTGAAGGATGTTAGGCTGTTGTATAAGTTGACAGTTCACGTTATTTGAAAACACACACACAGAAGAAAACAACAAGAGAGGGGCTGTTGGCTCTCTTTCTGTGCTTAGACAATATTCAAATTTCAGAATGCCAGAGAGGAATGATACTGATACATACATACAGCTCAAAAACAATTTATTTTGCTTTGTTTCTTTGTTTCTTAAGTGTTCTTATAAGCAAAAGAAAAAAGTTTTAAATAAGTTTTAAAGAAATAAATCTTTCATCAACACATGGTCAATTTTTTTTTTTTTTCATCACAAATGAAGATAATTTTGAGTCTAAGATCTCTTGAAAATATCTGGAATGTGTTACTGCCTCCTATAATCCTATATATCCTATACTTGTTTTTGTTTTTTCCAAAGATTTACTTCCTCCTCACACACACACACACACACACACACACATATATATATATATAATGTGTGTGTGTGTGTAATATATGATATTTTCTATTATTTTTTTACCCAGTGTAGTGCTTTCGCTTAATTAAAGCACTGTTGTATATTGCACTTTGGCAGCACTGCGATAAATCCCATCTTACTGCATGCACCTTATCAGGAATTGCTATAAAAGCAATTGCTGGATTGCTTTTGTACATGACTGGCATTGAGAGAAATAAAAAAAATTCCAATTCTGTGCTGTAGTTTTTTAATTTATTTATTTGTTTGTTTTTTTGTTTTAATTAATTTTGATTCATAACACCTTGTCTTGCTCATCATCTAATCTCTCCACCAAACTTTTATCAGCTATATCTCCTGACAGCAACTATGGAATGGGATTATGCAACCAATTAACTGTTAACAGTGCAGATTCCCAGTTACATAATTTGTAATGGAAATTATTGCATATTGAAGTGTCTTACTGGGATCATATCTTGCTTTTTATCTTGGTTTTGATTCTTTTTTTCTCACTGGGGTCCGCCAAAAATACTGGATTTATTCTGTTTTACAAGCCTCTTTATTTCAGAGTAAAACATGCTGATTTTCCTTTTATGTTCAAATGATGAGCTCTTTATGACAACCCACAGCCACATAAACTAGCTTTCCCTAGCCAAGCTGTGACATGCTTTCAGGTTCAAGTTTATTTATAAAATGCTTTTAACAACAGGTTGTGTCACAAGCAGCTTTACACAGATCTGGATCCAAGCCCCAAGTGAGTATCCCAATAACAAAACTGGAAGGAAAATTTATCTCAGAGAAAGAAGAAGCAACCTTAAGAGGAAACAAGACTCAAAAGTGGAGGCCATTCCCCTCTATTCTCACTAGGTCTGGTAAAGTTAGTAATGGCAGGTTTTCACCCTGCTACTGTAAGGATACCTGCAACGCTTCTTCCTTCAGTCAGCTCTTCTACAAGCAATGATTCACCAAGACAGCTACTAGAGTTAGTTTTAAGCCTTTTTAACCTCATGTATATACTTTCTGAAGGAGCCATTGTGTTTAACTGGAGGGCTGAATGTATACAGGGTGACCAACGAGTCTTCTTGTTGGAGTGCATGAAAACTGTGCAAAATGTCAGGGATTTCATACTGATTTTGTGTCATGCTGACATTTGCTTCTACAGTCCCCAGATATTCAGTGTCTGGATATTTACAACACATCCTGCCTTCTCAGCTAATGGCCAAACTGTTTCCCACCACAGCTGGATGGCCATAGTCTGAATATGCTTAAATGAAAAGGTAAATAAACATAAATCTGATTCACTTTACCTGACTTTATTTAATGATGAATAATAATTATTATTATTCAAATTTGTAACATCTTTTAAGATGTTAGTCATTTGGTGGCACTGCAGATAGTGTGTGTGTGCGTGAGTGTGTGCGTGCGTGCCACACAGCTCCAGCGGTCTAGGGTTGTGGGTTCGATCCCCACTTGGGTCACTGTCGGAGAGGAGATGACTGTAGAGATATTGAATATCTTCCTACCCTCACACACACTGTGTGTGTCGTGTCTTCTTTTTTGAAAAACAATGTTCATTCTATTGCATATACATATTTTGAATAAATATAATGAGTCAAGACTAATGTAAAAAATGTAGGTTCTGGACTTGGCCTGTTTTACAGCCCTATTTTACAAATGTGTTTTGCCTTTGACAGAGAACACAGCAGTGTGTGAGGTTCACTGTATGTCACTTCCCTAAACTCTCATTATTCAAGGATGCCACAACTGATTGCTTTATCAAAACAGCCTGAAACATTCCTTATAATCAGAGAATAGATGGGACATGCTACTATAATCTAAAATAGACAAATATTCAAAACAGACAATTTGTGATATCACAAACAATGACTTTAAATTATGGACCCATTTGAATATTGCAAGACAACATTAGCATTGCTTACTAAAATGAATTGTTTTTATTACTATTATTATTATTATTATTATTATTATTATTATTATTATTATTATTATTATTATTATTATTATATGGACCCTTTAATACCTTCCCCATCCTTTTGAGCTTAAATTGGGGCTAATTGTAGATATGCTGGTGAATTTGCTCACCTTGATAGCCCAGAGAAGTCTCTTACTGGATTATGGTAATTTTGCATTTGTTTATGAACTTGCTGGAATGATTTATTCAGGTTAGAGAATCTAAAGTCCCCCAAAAGAGTCACTAAGAGGGACTCAGCTATAAAGGAAAAATCTGAGCTGCTTACTCACTAAGGATGAGTAGCAGCATACTCTCATCTTATTTTGTGTCACTATCCCCCATGTTAATGCTGAAGGTGGCAAAAAACAGAAAGCTCATTTTATGGCACATTGTCATGTGTCTGGCCAGTGCCCCCTCTGTACCTGTTTCTCATTAGTCATGGCCATATATAAGCCCCCTCTAATCAGTGACTTATTGCATTGTATGTATTGTGTGTGTGAGTGTTTGTGTGTGTCAAATGTCAAATGTGCTGCCTACCCTGGCTTCTCTCAATTGGCTGTGGAGCCACTGATTTAAAAAAAATAGGCTCCTCCCTAATGTGTTTCAGGTGTCTCTTGTTAAGGAAGGAACTTTGTACATGTGTTTAGGTCTTGTACACATATACCCAAGTATTTTTTATGCATTTCTGTGGAGCCCCTATGTTGTCATTCCAAATATATTATAATTAGATTAAATTAAATTATGTTGACACAACTTTTATAGTGACACTTAAACTTTATTTATGCTCTGTTATACTCTATTTTGATTTAGAATGCGTAATTCATAGCATAGCATACTGTTACTTCTAGCATGTAATTTTTCTTTATAATCTACCTTAACTTGTCTCTTGTTAAAGGAAACTTCCAAGGAAGTGACTCCACCTCTCCACCAAGCTATATACTGATAAACCATAACATAATGAGCACCTCCCTGTTTTCACATTTACTCCTCCTACAATACAGGAGCACTTATTAGTTCTATAATTACAGACTTTAGTCCATCTGTTTCTCTGCACACATTGTTAGCCTCCTTTCCCCCTGATCTTCAATGGTCAGGACCCCACAGGATCACCACAGATATTATACAATTTTAAACGTCTATATAATTCCACCTCTATAATACCACCACAGGTATTAAATAGGTGGTGGATCATTCACAATACTGTAGTGACACTGACGTGGTGGTGATGTGGATCAGACATCAATGCTGCTGGGATGTTTAAACACTCTGTCCACTCACTGTCCATTAGACATACCTACCTAGTTGTTCCACCTAATGGATGTTAAGTCAGTGAAAGAAAGTCTTCTGTGTCTGCACATATTGTTGCTCATCCTTTTTTCTTTCATCAGTGCTCACAAAACACAGTGGATGGTGGAGTATTCACAGCCCATCAATGACACTGTGGGGTTTAAACACTTGTACCAGTGATCCACTGGTACCAGTGCAATACACACTAACACACAACCACCATGTCAGGCTCACTGCAGTGCTGAGAATGACACACCACCTATCCCTGCTCCTGTGGGGTCCTGATCAGGGTAAAAACCAGGCTAATAAAGTATGCAGAGAAACAGTTGGACTACACAGAGTGACTCTGTTTACAATATTATCAGAAATTATGCAGACATTTTAAACAATAGTGGGATTCACCTTATAAATCTGTTCTTGGCTATACCCGTTTAGCTGGCCCAACTAGGTCTGACTGTGATCCTTTTTTACCTGTAATAAAGCACGCTGTGCTTTTACATCCTGTGGAGAGCTTGTTCCTTACATACATTCGCCACTTCTCATCCATCTGATGCATCATTTGTTCCTGTACCCCATGCTTTCCCTTTCCAGGTCAATTATTCCAACCAAAATAAGAATGAGGGGGTCATGAAATATTTAGGGGCTGGCAGCATGAGGGCTGAAAGCTTCCTCTGCAGGGAGGTGGGGGTGGCAAGGGGGTGTATGTGTTTAAAGTTTCATGATGATGTGATGGAGGGACCACTGCACTCTTGCAAGTGCCGGACGATGAAAGAGAGAAAAAGAGGGAGAGAGAGGGAAAGTGAGAGAGCGAGGTAGACTGAGAGAACGGCAGCTTGACCCGCTTAAGGATGTATGTAGAAGGCTAATGTTGTTGTTGATTGCGCCACCACATACACTTATGGGGGGAGAGTTGCAGGGGCGCGCAACTCCCGTAGGTCCCATCTTCTGGTCCATTCTCCTCTTTTGAGTATTTATTTATATTTTGTTTGTCATTTAAGGAAGCTCTCAATGTCAAGTGATGCAGAATTGGCAGTAGAGGGAGATGGGGTGGGAGAGGATGTGGTGGTTGGGGGAGGCTGTCATGAGAGCTGTGTTCGCTGTATCATGTTTTTAGTGTCTGCGTTTTCAGGGCAGTATCAATATTTGCCTTTGCCTCCCTGTGTTTAGAGCAAAGACTAATGATCTTTATGGTGTTCTAGGACATTAAAGGTGCTAAAGAATGCTTTAATTTTGTATTTTAACATGTTCTTTGATGTATAAATAGTAAGTGTTTGACTTTTTCTGGGAAGAAAATTGATTAAATGTCTATTTACAAGCCTGCTTTTTGGCCTCAGAATGAAACATGCCAATTTTCCTTTGGATAGGGGTAAAATTATTATTATTAATAATAATAATTAAATTTAATTTAATTAAAGAATTTAAAAATTATTATTATTTTTTTTTTACTTTTAGCCTAGAACAGTTTGCTCCCCTCAGCTTTCACTTTGTCACATGTGGAGTTTGTGCTCCTCTTTAAAGTTACTTGCACAGGGCCTGGAGGATTTTTTAAAAGACAGTTGTTACAAGTTGTTATTTTTTGTTAACACTGCATTCCACTGTAAGAACATCATACCAACACACAAATATGGTCATTGTAGTATGTTTTTTTGTTTGTTTGTTTGTTTTTACTTCAGGGTCTCGGTAATTTGATACATTTTGAGAGAACCATACATTTTACCAAAACACATTTGGGTTATGTAGCACTATTTCTGGTGTTTAAGAATAATACAGTGATCTTAGCATTCACAACATGATTGAACTTTTAAGTCCCAGTAATATCAGACCAGTACTTTTATGTAGATACTTTATTGGTTGTCTTTTATGCTGCTACATTTAGACATTGTTTAAGTTTTAGTTTTCAAGCACAGTAAACTGTAGATTCTGCAGTAGACGTTCTGTGGGAACTGTCTAAATGATCACTGGTTTTAGCTTCCTAATTAAATTATAGGTAACACTTTACAATAAGGGTACATTCATTAACAGCACATATGGCAGTCATCAACATTACTAAGTAACATAAGTGTTGACTGATACTACTTAATACATTATAAATCATTATTAAACATTTAAGTTGTTTTGCATGCTGTGTTCTCTCGACCTATACCTAACAATTAACTAGGAATAATAGGAAAAATAACTAACCTACACTATATGGACAACATGTTTGTGACACCTTCTCAACAGTGTGTGTTGGTTCAGTGTGGAGTGTTGTTGTGAAGAGTGTTCATTGTAAATCATGCTTGGGTATCTTGGGCACTATATAAATGTATCTTCATGCAGTAATGGAGTAGTAATGTTTAGTAATATAAGTAGTGTAATTTAATTTAGTTGAGACATTACTAAACCATTTAATAATGCTTATTATTCCTATAGGGTCTGTTATTTAATGTATCCTCATTGTAAAGTATTACCAAATTATAAATAACCATTACAAAGTAAATGTACTTTGCAATGTACTTTGGTTCAGGGGAGTTTCAGTTACATGTTTACATTACTATAAGTGTGAAACTAAATAGCAACTATAAATGTGTAAATGACAAAGGTCAACAATATTTAGATTAAATGTCATCCACTTTTCAGTGCATCGGAAAAAAATATATGTGTACATTGTGCAGGTGACTATAAAGTAAACTTGTATGTAAATTCACTCTCATGATCAGGCATCATTTTAAACAAACAGATATCTTCTTATGCAAATGACAAATAGCTATTTTGCATTTGATTTCTTTATCTAATTTAGTTTTCTCTCATGTCTGACTGGTTACCTGTGACAGAAGTAAATGGAAAAAATATTGAACATGTACATAAGATTCTGTCAGGACTGTTACTATTAATGAGGATGATGACTGATGGTAAATGGTGCACTGTATCATTAACGAGGTTGGCTAATTTTTTATTCTCCTCTGAACTGGAAAATCTAAACTACAATTTGATCATTAAAATTTGGCTGCACGTAAAAGTACGAAATGGTTCCAGTCATGTACACAAAGTCATGGCTTTCAAATTAGGGTGGGGTGTTATTTTAGCTGAATGGCGATATATGATGTAAAAAAATATATAATTTGAAAAAATTAGGACACCCCATGATATCCTGATTTCTCTTTAAATATTTTTAACCATATTGGATTTTGCAGGCAGTTACATGCCATTTTCTAGGGTTCATATCCGAGGATCAAAGTAACCTACAGACATGATACACATTTCATAACTAACAATACTTACTCATTGTCTGATGTCTGTCAGCAAGTAAAAACAGCTAAAATTCAATAATTTCCAGATTAATTAAATCCCAGTTTAATTGCCAAAGGAGTCTTTCACTGCATGTTTACTGCTCTATTCATGTGTACATGCTCAACCTGCACGCAGACTCTGAGTGATCAGCAAGAGGGATGGGGCTAATGACATCACTGACCCAGATATTGGGTTATAGTGGAAAGTGAGAAGGAAGGGGCTGTTTGCGCTCTTTCATTGCTCACAGAGTTCAGAATAAAAGTCCTGAGAAGCTATAGTACTGATACATACACACATAAATAACAAAAATAATAAAGAACATTCATGTTGTTGTTTTTTTTTTTATTATTTTATTTTGACTACTGTGAAGAATTTTAAATAACTTACTAAAAATATTCTTGTCAATCTAATCATTACAAATGTGAAATCATATAATACAATGCTTATAACTCTTTTTTCTGCTGTTTTGTCTTTATGTCTTAAAGTACGATACCTGATGAATAATTCATATGTACATGCATGCATTAATTATTTATCAAATACTGTATACAATACAAAAGGAATACTAAATGAAGTGAGTAAACATACTATAAACATAGTATATTTTATTTACAGCTATTGAAATAATTAGTTAAGTTAAAATGTCTCTTTTTTTAGAAAAGCATTTCCTTTCTGTTAACATTGACCCTATTCAGTATTGTACATAGGCCAGACAACAAACATGCATTTTGTGTGAAGGATTGAGATTTACTTTCATATTCCAAGAGCTGATATTCCAGCTAACCTCATCAGCTCTTTGAGTGACTGCAATGGTACGTAAAGAGAACATTTACTCGTCTGTTCTGCATAGATAGATAGATAGATAGATAGATAGATAGATAGATAGATAGATAGATAGATAGATAGATAGATAGATAGATAGATAGATAGATAGATAGAAAGTCTCACAGGAGCACAATCAAAACAAGAGCAGAAAGAATACACTGCTGAAGCCTTGCTAAGAAATATAATAAATATAAAATCTCTATAATTTTTTATCTATTTTTAGAAATTCATCAACTCATCCAATTATTCAGTGTTTCAGCCCTTTCCCTGAAACTTCAGCTGCAATTCCTCCAGCCAAGGGACATTCTTGGGGGGGGTGGGGGGGGCACTTTTCTGTTTTGCTTCCATTGGGATGGCTTGATATGCTCATTTATGTTTCATGAGAACACGTTTTTTCCAGAAAATATGCAGTCCCTTCCAAAACTGCATCCTCACAAAGTAGTATCCAATTTACAGTATGTCAGCTCCCAGAATGGAAAAGAGAGTATAAATATTTAAGAAGCAATTAAGAGAAATGTGGTATGCAAAAGCATGCATTTCTGATAATATGGATGATTATGGTAGCAATAATTTGCTGTAGAAGCAAATTGTCAGGCTGTTTAGAGCAGTATTTACACACACAAACACTGTAGGCAGACCTGGTGGAACCAACTGTGAAGTATTTATAGGGAGAATTAGAGTCTCTTTTTTACCATAAGTTCATTAGAAATTACTCTAAACAGAACATAATGTTTCCTACATATAATTACACTAAATACATCCATCTTTACACCAATCTGAAGTACTCTTTACATGGAACTATTTAAGTATTCAGATGATTCTTTGAATTGTCATAGTTCTTCATAGAAAATTGGTTACATTTACAAGTGCAAAAAAGATGCTTTTTAAAGAGTATATATGCCCCTAAACCTGCAACTGCAAAAGTCACTACTTCTGAGAGTTATCTTTATTACATACTAATTCACTGACATTAGTGTATAATCATCCATGTAATGCTAGTAGCACTATTCTTTCTATTACAGACACCTTACACCTCTCAGAAGACTTCTGACATTCCTGCATATTAACAGGAACTCTCTGTCCACAAATCACTGATGGTAAGTAAAAAAAAATGATCTCTTTTTTTACTCCAACTATAAAGATATTGGTAGGAATTTTAACAATTAGTCCTTTATATTAGAATATACAGAAGGAATTGTATCTAACACACTTCCCACTTTATTGGAAAACTCTTCCATTATTTGACTAATTAGCCACTTATATGAGTTCCAGCTAGCATAAAGTGTAGTTGTATATTCAGTGTGTTCATATGTGTTTTCTGGAATAATGGTGCACTATATATATATATATATATATATATATATAATATATATATATATATATATATATATATATATATATATATATATATATATATATATATATATATATTTTTTTTTTTTTTTTTTTTTTTTTTTTTGGGACTAGGACTGAGATGAGGGTAAAGGGATCATCCGACATCATGACCTCATTAATGCTCTTGATGCTGAACGGAATCCAATCCTCATAGCAGTGCTCAAAATATACTAGCAAGCATTTCCTGGACAGCAAAGAGAGTTACTCCAACAAAAGCCAGATTAACTCATTTTTAATACATTTGATTTCAGAAGTAATAATGACTGAGAAGATATCCCAATACTTTTGTCCATATAGTGTAGCTGTTTAAAGTAAAATTAAACTATTGGATTTATAATTGTGTCTAATTGTTGGTGATGTTGATTTCCTAATGCATTGATTTTAGTTCTATTATAGTGTAATGATTTGAACTTGATAAGATTTTGTTTTAGAAAACATTGCTTCATCAAGTTGCTTTATTATCACCCCTAGCATTATCCGAAGGAGCACTGCCCTATGCTCATATACTCTCTTCAGACATGAAAACCCAGATAACATGCTTATGTGGGGCCTGCACAATTGGCAAAGTTTTATCCGCAAGTTCCATGTTGGTCTCATATATGGATCCCTGATTGAACCAGAAGATGTTGCACACAGTCCTATATGGAGGTTTCTTTTGCTCAGTGATTTGAGTGTCAGGCACTGTGATCATGCAGGTTTTATTATACTGTGTTTGTCAGTGTCTCTGCTAGGTTCAGAGTCTACTGCCCAAAAATATTCAGTCAGTGACTGGCTACTGATAAAGAGCCAAAGGATGGCTTATACACGGTGTCAGCAGATAGGTTACAGTCTCAGAATGTTCAAAGGCAAAGGGCTAAGAATATATATCCCTATCAGTAAACACTCAAACAACAAAACATGTCCACCAGAGAAAATGGAGCATCAACTCAAAACCAACTCTTGAAGGGAAAATTACAGTTCTAAAATGTATTCAGAGTGAGTAAAATCAAAGCCTGTGTATCTTCTGCCAGGGCTGCCTGCATATTTCATGGTTCTTGACCTTCTGAGACGAGATTACAGGGTTTAGTCTGCCGCCTCCTTCCTGTCCCCTGTTCTCCAACTCTCCACTCACACTTCCTTTTCTGCCATTCACTTTCAAAGATTTTCACTGTGCTTCTTCAATCCTCCTACTGCTCCTGTCCTCCTTTCCTCAACATCATCTTCGTACTGCCTTGTTTATCACACTTTTTCCATGTAGGTGTTCCTCTCCAGGCTGTTTAGTCCCCATTACATTGTTTAATCAACATTTTTTATATCAACTACAATTATTAAGACAAAAATGGCAAACAGATCAGTAGTAAAAAGGTGTTTTAGGGTGCGGTGATCTCTGTGTGCCAACCAAATGATCTATGTGCTGACTGAATGGTCTGTATGTGGTATCCCAGTGTACCTGTATATGCCACCATGGGTGGGGGTGGGACTGGGAGGATAAATGGTAGGGATCTGTATACTGTGAATAATCCAAAATAGCGACTTTACAGGAAAGGCAAAATGATCTCAACTAACCCAGAATCATTTACACAGTGAAGAAGCTACAGTGAAATGGTTTAGGTCAAAGCATGTTAGTCACCCTGCAACTGTTACATCACCTTTCCTTTTAACACCACTCAATAAGCGTTTGGGAACTGAGGGCATTAAATTTTGAAGCTTTGTAGATGGAATTTTTTCCCATTCTTGCTTGATGTACAACTTCAGTTGCTCAACAGTCTGATGAACGGTCTTTGTTGACATATTTTGTGCTCATAATGACCACACATTTCAATGGGAGACAGGTCTGACTGCAGGCAGGCCAGTCTAGTACCTGCACTCTTACTCAACACATGCAGAATGTGACATGGCATTGTCTAGCTCAAACAGGGATACAGGACATCCCTGAAAATACATATTGCTTTAACGTAGCTGTGATGTTACTCCAAAACATTTCAGCATTAATGGTTCTTTCACTGATGCGTGTTACTAAATGCCATGGGTACACCCCACACCATCAGAGATGCTGGCTATAAAACTGACAACACGGGCAGTCCTTTTTCCTCTGTGGCTTTGAGGACGAGATGTCCATGATTTCAAAAACAATTTGAAATGTGGACTTGTCAGACCACGGAACACTTTTCCACATTGCACCAGTCCATCTCAGATGAGCTCAGGCACAGAGAAGCTGGCAGCATTTCTGTTGTTGATATATGGCTTTCACTTTGCTTAATAGCGAAACTTGCACTTGTAGATGGAGCGATGAACTGTATTCACTGACAGTGGTTTTCTGAACTGCTCCTGAGCCCATGTGGCAAAAGCTGTAACAGAATGATGTTGGCTTTTAAATGCAGTGCCATCTGAGGGACTGAAGGTCATGCAGCATTGTATTGTTGGTTTTCAACCTTGTAGCCATTTGCAGAGATTTCTTGCAGATTCTTCAATTGTTTGATATACTATAACTGCTGATGATTAGACTCTCTTCACTGGCCACAGTTGTTCACCAAAGTGGTGAACCTCAAGGTGCAGGTATCAAATTCAAAATGAGTGAATATTTGCAAAAAACAATAAAGTTTATCCATTTGAACATGAAATATCTTGTCTTTGTAGTGTATTCAACTGAATATAAGTTGAAAAGGATTTGCAAATCATCGTATTTTTACCTGGATTTTGGGCCTCATTCAACAATGTCTTCGAAATAATTTTCTTTCTTTATCCTTCTTGAGAAAAGTCTAACACAATGTCTGAGTGAATTTCATTACATTTTTAAAATGTAGGCTTTTACAAATTTAGTGAATTTAGTCTTTTTGTGAAAACTGCATATGTGGTTTTTAAGAAGAAATTTCTGCTTAAGAACAGTTGGTGAATGAAGCACGCTGAAGCACATTTTTTGTAAAAAAAAAAAAAAATCTCAGCAGGCTGCTAAAAGACTAATTCATTAATATTTTATTGAATGAAGCCTAGATGTGCAAAATAGCCTGCAAGAGAAAGAGCGACAATCTGTTACAAGCTGTGAATACACCACACAATTAGACACACTGAACACCCCAAAGAGAGTGGAGATGACTGGAGTTCAGAAAGAACCCTCCTCCACTGTCTCGCCTCATCATCTTCAACAGCACTGTGACAGACACAGAAGCAATCAGGTTGTACCAAGTGTAAGAGTGTTAGAAATGGGAGTCAAATGTAGCCTCTATTATTCAAAAAACACCCTAAACTGCTGCTGTGCAAGTTGATGAATCCAGCCTCTACTCTTCTATCTAGACTCCAGAGGATTGTCAAGACTACAGAGAAGATTCACTGCACCCTTCTGCCATTGCTTGAGGACCTTTACTCTTTCCAGATCATGAAACCAGGCAGGAAAATCAAAGAGGTCCACTTACACCCATGACAAAGACTGTTTGAACTTCTCCCATCTGGCAGGCGCTACAGAATACCTAGCACCAAAACATCCATTTCCTTCCATAAAGAAATCATGGCAATAATGGGCTTCAACTGATTTCTTTGATCTGTTCTTTGAATGAGAATGAGTATACAATAACATTATTTGGAAAAAACAACAAAAATTTGATGGCTTCTCTAGATGTTCTCAACCAAACGTCATATATTGAGTTTTGTCATGGGGTTCTTTCTTATGACTCTTCCATGAAGATTGTATTAAATCAGCTAAACTGCAGGCAACTATATTGGGGGTTGGATTTGTGTTGCATCACTTTACTAGACATCCTCTTACTAGCAGTTCTCTAGATATTTCTTAGCCTTTCAAATGTAATCTTGACCTCCACATTTCCTTGAACCACAATTTCTTAATAATACTCCACATGGTAGTAACTGCAAGCTGCAAGCATTTGTTATAGCCTTCACCTACCTTGTGGACATTCACTTTTCAGCTACAGTTGGTGATATGTCTCAGATGTGCAAATCTGCCAAAAATAAATAAATATATTACATTACATATTACATTATATATTTACATACATATATATATATATATATATACATACATATATACACATTGTAAAGTATTAGTGGTTACCCTCAGAAGCCAAGGCCGAGTGATGCCCCTGCATGTGAGTGGTGCTAACCCCTGTGCCTCCACATATGGATTTATTGGTCATCTCCACCAAGACAAAAGCAAGACTCATCATTGAAGATGACCTATAGACATTCTGAATGACTTCATGACACTGTTGCAGTTGTCTATTATTTTTTTTGGACAATGAGTATATCTTGTGTCTCTAAAATTATGGATTATGGCCATCTCCTTAACCTTCTCACTGTGCCACCTTCTCTCTTTTTCTCTTTTCCTCTTTCCACCTTACCCCTCATACTACACTCTTCACCCGAGAGTAATCTTGTGGACGCTCCCACAAATTAAACACCAGCACTGATAAATTACGGCATCCGTTCCCTGTAGCTCTTTGCAGAGCCTGAATCAATTTAAGTGACTTTCACCCCTGTTGAGAGAGTAGGCTTTTTTTCTTCTTGTGTTAAATGACTTCATGAGCAAAAATGATAGCATTAATTTTGAGCCTAATGCCAGCTGTTATGAAGATTTATTGCCCTCCTTAATGTGAATATGCCTTTCTGCCCTGTCATATATGATGTTCAAAGAACCCTGGATCTTCAAATGAGGCTTTTTGTCATCTCACAGTTTCAAAAGAGGCAGACAGAAAAGTGAGATTGAAAGATTAGATCAAAAGCACTGAAATGCATAGAGTTTGAATGCAATTCTTCTTTTCCACTGTTTAAGAAATTTAAATATCAGAGTTTTGTCTGTTATGAACAAAGTTAAAGAACAAAGATAATAAGAACAACTGCTGCTATGGTGTTGTACATTTTATCTTTTAGAAGCAAAGCTTCTGACCTGTGGACACTGGAACAAAGGAAGATTCATTAGAGGATTACTGGCCAGATTGGATAGATCAAAATTTTAATTTGTCATTGTCCTTTGATTTTCCTTAGTTCAAATGTATTAATGTGAGGAATGTTGTTGTTTTGTCCTCTGCAGTGGCTGCAGACACAATCATGTCTATGTTTCATGTTTTTGCCAGATTATTTCTGAGATGTCAACACTGTTCAATATCCAGCTTTTTCCTTTTGTCTGTGTGGAAACATTATTTTCTATTTATCATTTTTGTTATTTTTAAACAGAAAATAGAACAAAAATAGTTTGTTTTTTCCCTTTGTCTCCTACATGCACATTAGGAACAAATTGTTCAGCTAAGTTGGGCTTGTGACTTTGACTTGCACCATTCTGTTAGTAATGCTCCAAACCATGATCTCTTTGCAATAAACCCGTCAGCACTTGATGTTTATATGTGGGTGGGAAAGGCTGAGAAAGTGTTTCAGATATTCACAGAGAAGCCAATTAAAACACTGTCTGCATCCATATTAAATGCACTTTATATCTTTAGCTGTGCTCTTATTGCTTTTTGCATCTTAGCTCTGAAAACATGAGAGAGAGAAAGAGAGCTTAGACAGAATTCAAGAATGATGGAATCAACAATTTTATCCAAATGAGATTTACTTAAAATTGTTACTTTCACCTCCTGTTACTGGGCTTAACTAGGCTTAATTTAAACATGTACATTAGCTCAAAGGTGCCGCCAAGGGTTCTTTGACCAATGCAATAGAAGAATCATTTTGGTTCAATAAGGATCCTTATATGTACAAAACATGCAGGTGTGAAGAACCTTTAACACGGTAAAAGAACATTTATATCAAGAGAAGATTTTTTAAAAGTTCTTCACTTTCATATAATGCTTTTACGAACATGACCCAAAAATTGGGTCTTTCATGATAGAACCACCTGTATGAATTGCCTGGTTAAATTCCTCATATGCCTCAATACCTAAATGACTGAGAACTTCTTATATATGGCTCTAAAAACATTTAAATGCTTCTATATAGCTGTAATGAATGGGAAGTTGAGGCAGGCTGCAGTGGTTATATTTTGACCGAATGTCAAAAGGGTTGCAGATGAATAAAATGTGTTACAATGTTTTGTTTTGTTTTTTCCTTTTTGTTTGTTTGTTTGTTTGTTTGTTTGTTTGTTTGTTTGTTTGTTTTTATGGGCCCTAGAAAAGAAATAGAATAGTTGAATCTTGAGTGTTTGGTATATGAAGCTGAACAACCATGACTCTCAAACACTGTTGTGTCCAAAAGGCCACAGCTTTTCCCTTGAGTGTCTGCTAAATGGAGTGGCACATGATGAAGTAAAAGCCAGGCTAAACATTTCTAACTGAATGGCCAAACTCAAGTGCATGGACGCTAAGGTAAAACCTAGCCTGGCTACAATCTCTTCAGCTAGCTAACACCACATTGCAATGAAAAGATACCAACACCAGAAATCATCAGGAATAATTACACATTTTTTGTTACAACAGAGCATCTCAAAACTGTGTTGATAGTTTCATTCAAAAAGATAAATCATAAGGTTTTTTGTTTCACTTTTGATCAGTACTGTTTATTGCTTATGAAAATACAAAACCCAAAATAAGCATGATGACTGTGACGGGGCTGCAACCCAGGTGGGAAATGGAATGTAAACCCACCAGGGTTGAGACCTTACATGTATTTGACTCCCAGTAAAAGCTGGGTGAACTCAAAAGCAGAAAGCGGGGCTGGTCAGATTGGGATTTGAACCCCGGCCAATGAGATGCTAAAACTGAGCTTAAGCCACTACTCTATTGGCAGGAGTGGTGAATGGGTATCTGGGCTTATCAGCCCATCAATAATGAAAGGTGCTTGTGTTTTACATGGTTTAATGACAAGGGTTTAATGAGCAGAGCACTGGTAGAGGATTAACCAGTGCTCTGAAAAGAAAAGGAAGAAATGGATAAACAAAAATAAATAAATATATAAATAAATATTGTGGTTGTAAGGTGATATACAAATAGGTAAATAAAGATTGATGTGGTGCAACATAAACCACCAATGAGACCCCACAGCATGTGGGAGACTATGGTTCGATTCAACCACATTGTGCTACACCAATAAGAGTCCTTGGGCAAGACTTCTAACACTACTCTGTCAGATGAGTAACCTTGTAAGTTGCTCTGGATAAGAGAGTGTGCTAAATGAAAATAAAATATGCAAAACGTGAAGTGCTGTGAATACTTTCTGCATGCACTGTACATCAAAGAAGTACTAAAGTACTCAGTACATGCATTCTATTAAACCATTTAATTACATAGTGAGCCAAAAGGTGTGTATTCTACATTTCATTCATGGTATTCATTTGCGATTATATAATTTTTTTCTGAAAAAGGATTCCATGATTGTTGCTTAACTAGTCTCCAGGTCCCTTTTTTATATGTTGATTAGTACCCGTGGTTTATTAACAGATGGTAAACATGCTATTAGTTCCTGTTCACACAGATGTGTAATAAAGTATAATTTCTTAATAAAGTATACTCTCGTTTACTTAGTGAACTTTATCACATACTTAAAAAATGCTGTAGCAAAGGGTTAAGAAATTCACTACATTTTTAATGTTTGATGGGGGTGTTTCCTCTATAATTTCAATTTGTATTAAACTTGAGGAATATGCCCACTCTATAGCTTCTGTGTATCTTTTTCCTGAAAAGATTGTAAGAGTGTATTGTATTGTAATATTCAATATGAGTCTCTCAATTCAATACATACAGGCTACACAATATATTCAACAGACTGGAACAAATTCAGAACTCATTTTATTACTAATTATACAGCATGAACTCCTCAAAATCAGTAGATCACAGTTGTCATAAGCATACATTACCCCATTGGTTATTGTGGCTAGTGCACTATTTTAAAATATTGCACTTTAATATATTGATACTGTAAAATGCTCTAACATTTTTTATTTTTGTGAATCATTATGCCTTTGTTTTCTTTTGATAAAAAATACATTTGGTCTCTTTGCTTTCACTCAACATATTCTTATCCATCCAAGACAGGTCCTTTGTTGTGCCCAGTAAATCTGGCAGGAAATGAACACTCAGTTTAGTTAGCAAAATTAACCATCAGAGAGAATGGCCTCAGATTGCTGCACACTGATCCCTAGACTTGTCAAAACTGCCTCTAATATCATGCCAAAATAAATAGAGTATTTAAAAACAATGAAAAGTGAGTAGACATGGAAAATGTTTGCTCATATTTCCCTGTGATAAACTCGAAGAGTGCTATCCTTTGGGCTAATTAATGTCTGCAAGTCACAAGAAAAATGCAGACATTTACCAGAACAATTCAGAATAGGAACAGCAAATATTGATCAGCATACTATAAACAATCTAAGTAATTATATGGACTAAAAACAGGATGGGATATGATCATGTAAAAGCAATGATTTCTAGACTTCATATCTGAAGATCAGAGATCAAATCAACACATATCATAAACTACAGCTTTCACTATCTAACCATAATTTTCATGAGACAAATCAGAGAGTAATCCAGCGCAGAAAACAGCTAAAATTCACTAAATTACAACTGAATTAAATCCCAGTTTAAATGCTAAAAACACTTCTAGTGCACATTTACTGGTGTGTCCATATGTACATAATCAACTTGCATGACTCAGACTGACCAGTGAGAGGGGTGGAGCTACTTATCCAGTTATTGGATTTTCAAAAAACATAAAATAAATACAAACATTAAATAAATAAACAAATGTTCAAATAAACTTTTAATCAAAATTCATACTCCTTTTCATGATACAATTCAAAAACGTTTTACATCTTAATTCAAGAAAGATTGAGTATCCTAGCATCCTGAAAGACAATATCTAGTCTGCTACTGTCTCCTAAAATACTTTTCAATTGTTTTGGTGAATAAACATATGGCAAACTAAAAACATCCTGCAAAATTGGTCTAGGGTCCTAAATGTTAAATGAGGCCTGTCTGTATTTTTGCTGTATGTCCTGAACTATCCCCAGCATGTGCAGATCTCATTCACACAGCATGCAGCTGTGCCATATATTCTGAGTTAGGCTTGGGATTTGCCTTGAGTCAAGGTGATGCTGTTCCATTCATATTAATATGTGAGCAATTTTCTGTGGGCTGATGCTGTGTGGTGGCAATACTAGCCTGCGGGCCCAGACACAAAATGAGCACCATTGTCACCCTGACGAGTGCTGTCCTTACCGTAACAGAGATTTCCATGTGGATTTGACTTGCAGTGGAGGATATCCCAGACCACGTTTGTCTTACATTAAAGGACACCAAAGCCAGACGCTCCCTCTGCTATTTTTATGGTAGGTAATGGACAATGTAGTATGTGTAAGTGCTGCTAAGTTCCAGAGCATACAATTAACTCCCCTAGAAATGAAACTGTAACAACAGCTCATTTTGATTGCATTGTCATATAATATCACACTGCTTGTGATTGTGGTCAGGAAGGAATGCACAAGGTCAGCAACAATATTCAAATAGGTTGCGACAATAAAGCAATGACTGATTGGTGTTATCAGACCCAAAATGTGCCAAGAAAACATGCTCCATACCATTACACCATCGTAACTTCACCAACCCGGACTGTTGACACAAGACAGGTTGGACCCATTGATTCATGTTATTGGCTCCAATTTCTAACCCTGCCATCTGTGTGCATCAACATGAATCAAGATTCATCACATCACTGTATGCTTCTCTTATCTTCAGATGTCCTGTTTTAATAACTCTGTGTCCATTGCAACCTCAGCTTTCTGTTTTTGGCTGACAGAAATGGAACCTGATGTGGTTTTCTATTCTTTTTGCCCATCTGTCCAAAGGTTCCACATCTTTTGCATTTTGATGCTTTTCTGCTTGCCATGGCTGTACAGAGTAGTTACTGTAGAGTACTGGACTATAGTTACTGGACTTAGTCTTCCTTTCAGCATCTGTCTGTTGCAATTGATATCAGTCACAACAACAACAGATCAGTATTGCCTGGACACCAAACACCAGATGTGTGAAGAGTCAGCCTGTGACACGGAGAGGACACTGATGGGCTCAAAGAATGCATCACAGACAATATTCATTTTTGTGTGGACTCCATGCTACCCAAAAAACAAGCCACGGGTAACAAAGGACATTAAAGCTCTTGTTAACAAAAAGAAGAGGGCCTTCAGAGGTGAAGACAGGGAAGAGGTGACAATGATCTAGAGGTAGCTGAAGACATCTATCAGGTAAGCTAAGGACAGATACAGGAGGAAGCTGAAGTGGAAACTCCAACAAAACAGCATGATGGATGTTTGGAATGGAATAAGGATCATTGCCAGTTTCAGGTCCAGCAACAGCAGAGAAGTAGAGAGCAATGTGGATGGGCCCGATGAGCTTAATCTCTTCTTTAACACCTTACACCTCTGCTGACCAGGTGAGAAGACAACTGATGAGACTCTACACAAACAAGCCTACAGGCCCTGATGTGGTCTCCCCTAGGGTGCTTAAAGCCTGTGCCACCCAGCTTTGTGAAGAACTGCACTACGTCTTTAACATGAGCCTCCAGACAGTACTTGCAATGTTGAAGACATCCTGTATTCTTCTGATTACAGGCCAGCAGCATTGACATCCCACAAAATGTAGACCATGAAGAGGCTCATCCTGGATCAGCTCCAAACCATAGTCCAGCCATCTGTGGCCCTCCTCCAGTTCACATATCAGCCCCACCTGGGAGTTAAGGACGCCTTCATCTACCTGCTAAACCAAGTCTGTGCGTGGACAAGTCAGCCAACTCTGCAAGAATCCTGTTTTTTTTTCTTCTCCAGTGCAATGAACACCATTAGACCTGCTTTCCTGTGTGACAAGCTGACAGTGATGCAACTAGATGCCCCTCTCTTGTCCTGGATTGGGCAGCAGGTTCAAGGTGGCAAACACCAAAAAAGACTAAAAAAATCTAACTGTTCTGTAAGGCCAGTGCTGTTGTGGGAGTTTAGCTGGACTCCATGATGGCAGGGTCGAAGAGGAGGATGTTGTTCCAGACAATTATGGACAATGGCTCCCACCCACTATACCAAATAGTGAGGAGACACAAGACACATTCCACCAAAATGCATTACAAAGCACCACAGGAGATCATTCCTCTATGTGGCCATCAAACTCTATAACTCCTACCTTTTTGGGTGACCACTATGAACCACTAAGGTTTTTGTGCAATAACCCTGAGGTGCAATATCTTAAACATATTTTAAACTATTTTACACAAGATTTTTCATATTTATTAATATTTATTAATAATTATTAATAAACATCCTTTTAATAAATATCCTTTTCAGAAGAATTTAAAATCATATACAAATCCTATCATAGTGTTTCTGTTCATTCTTTTTGTATTATTTAGCTTTTTTCTTTTATATTATTCTGTTTATTCTCTGAATCTTTTTATTAGGTGCAACACACAATTGCATTGTGGAACAATGTAAGGGGTGTTTATTGTTATGTTACAGTTTCTATTCATCTTATGCTAACAAATATAGACAGTCAGACTCCAAAGTTTCTGGAATACAGCAGCTCAAGTTATGTTTTGCTTTTTCACATCTGCACATATAAGCACACATTTCAATTATTCTGACTGTTCCATCTTGCTCCAAATGTCATTGCATATTCATATGCTTATGTACAGTTAGTCTTTAAATATCACAAACAACCTTTGTAACCTCATCTCTGCTAGGCTGCTGCCAACATGAAGCTGAATAATATGAGCATGAGTTATGGCCAACTTCAGAGATGTGTTTAGCAACAGTATTTATATACAGCCTTGTGTATACAGTCTGCTCGCACCTCAGATACTTTTCATTTCACAGACATACATATGTTATGAAAATACAAAAAGAAGAACGATACCACAATATCACTGGAAACAAAATATTCCAACATACTTCTTCATATAAAAAATAATATCAATACATTTGCATTGCAATATATAGTGGTGCACACACAGATCTACAAAAAAAAAGTGTTTTATTTAAAATGACTGGCCAGCTGTCTAATTTCTCTTCCAGCTTTATGTCCCAATCATGCTGAATGACTTTCAGATCCTTGGGGTGTTGCGATTTATTTGCAGACAGTAAACCAGGCCAAACCCATTATTCTGCTATCAAAATGGCAATCTGTTATTAACTAATTAACTAATTATCATGAGCTGAACTGTGTAGAATTGCTATTTCAGAACAATTGCACTGACAGGCCCTTACTGGGATCATTTAATGCATAGCTGTCTAAATGTGCTACTTATGATCTTGCAATCAGCCTTATGAAAACATCTATGTACTCCCAGTTGTGATTTAATACATTCAAATAAAAAAAAAATCTGCTATCTGGATTACACTTTCAGAAACCTATGCAGCTTACAGTCAATGTGAAATGGAAATCGTTATCATGATGGGGATGTAGAGATGTCATATGTGCATTGGTAGATAACTTTGCCACGTCTCATTTGAACTTGGAGCTGTCTTCGGGTGATGTGGACTCTGAGGTCAAAATTGTTGTATAATGGCTATAATATATATATTGCAAAATATATTACCATTATATTTGATTATTATAATGATAATGAAATACATGTTTTTGCTATTATTTCTGGTAAAGTCTACATGCCGATATCAGATGCGCCATTTTTCATGTTTTATAGTGCGCTCACTAATTAGCACTGTGAAATTAAATTGAACCAAATTGTGTACAGTTGTGTAACACAAACATGAACACTATGTGAAAAAAACATCCTTATTCTTACTATTAAAGGCATGTAAAATTAGGTAATAGGTACATAGTACATTAAACTCTCAAAACTCAACAGCTTTCATGTTGTGGGCTCTCTTACACTAAACTCGACAAAATGGTATTATTTGTGTACACCCAAAACTCCAATATACGTTGCAAACAGTATTCTTCAAATCACCTGGACTGATGTTTTTACATTTACAGCACTGGGCGATGCTTGCAATAAACCACGTACTCACTGTTTTCAAACAGATATTTTTCCAAGGTTCTGAAGAAACAAGCTGGCAGCCTGACAGGGGGTTTGACCTTGGCTATCTAAAGAATCCATTCTTTGCTACTGTAGCAAGTTGTGTTGAATTTCTCTCAAGCTGTAGATATGAAGAATGTCGACCACATGGACTCATTTTTATTATACCATTTTATTATTTTGGCCTACAATGTTAACTGACTTATTTTATTCATAACCTCATGTGCTATTTTTATTTCAGTGCCACAGAAAAGACTGTGTGGCCGTATATGGCATGAGGGAGAGAGGGAAAAATATGTCACTACACTAAAGGCCCATGGCAAATGGCTTGCCATGCCTGGCCACATATGGCCCTAAACTGCTACACACACACACATACAGCAGGCCTATGCTACCAGGTAACTGCAGCAGAGCTAATTGAACACTCTCTATGATTCACTCCTGAGTGCTACCCTCCACTCTCATTACTGTGCCCTTGTCCCAGCTAAGAACAGATGAGTCCTCACGATCTGCTGCCTTCCTCTCACACACTCCCCAATGACTCTTGCTGATAGTCTCCTCATATTTTATGTGTCATTTCTTCTGGATAGCTGATCTGTAACAGGGTTTTCTGTGATTGTATCTGCTCTAACCACATCACTCTTTTAAACCAGTTGTATGTTCTAACATGCTGATTGGGTTTCTGGTTCTTGAAAGATTAGGCCCTTTTTCTGAGAGCAGGTATCTATGTTCCTAGTTGAGCCAGAGAAAAATAGTACAGTCAATCTTGAATACATTATGTTGTGTCCTTCAGTCCCACAACTCCAATCAAAAATGCCATACTTGAAACTTCATCAGTTTTCGACTGAGCAGACATTATAGTTAAAATTATTCAAGCAATTTGGAAAGATCTGCAGATTACAGTTTAAAGTACACTGTGAGTCATCTCTGAAGCATAGATTGAAGTGGAATATTTTTTTAGGACAGCTGTTGCCTGGTGGTTAGGGAACCATCCTTGTGACTGGAAGGTTTGATTCCCTGAACTGGCAGGAGATGACTGAAGTGCCCTTGAGCAAGATGCTTAACTCCCTACCTGTGATGTGGATAGGGCTGCCCAACATGTGTGCTCACTGCCCCTTAATGTGTGAATTCATTAGTGTGTATATGTGTGTTTCAATGTGTGGAAGAAAAAACCCTGTGTGCACGTACAGTGGATCTACACTCCCCTCCAAAAGTATTGGAACAAGTATCCTTTTATTTTTGCTGTAGACTGAAAATGTTTGGGTTTGACATTAAAATATGAGACAAAAGATCAACAATTCAGCTTTTTCTAGATATATACATCTGGATCTGTTAGACCTTGAGAAATATAAGAACACATGTCTTACAGGTGTATTTTTTTAAAAGGTGTGTGTGGTTCCATTGATTTTTCAAAAAACTAGGACAGGCTGGAATTTGCCAAGAAGTACAGAGAGAAATTTTATGGACTAGTGAGACAAAGATTAACCTTTGTCAATGTGATGGAAAGGCTAAAGTTTAGAGAAAGAAAGCATCTGTTCATGATCCCAAACATATAAGCTCATCTGTGAAACACAGTGGAGGTAATGTCATGGCTTGGGATTGCATGGCCTCTTCTGGGATGGTCTGATTAATCTGCATTGATGATGTTATGCATGATGGTGGCAGTACAATGAAACATATTGTCTGTGAATTTAAAGACATTGATTAGGAGATTCTGCTGCAAGAAATGGATCCAAATGAACACACTCCCAAAACAGAGGAGTGGTAGGTTTTAGACTGGCCAAACCCTATAGAGTTGCATTTTCCCTTCAGAGGATACTGAATGGAGTCACCCCCCTAAACAAAAAATACCTGTAAGAGGCTGTGGTGAAAGACTGGAAAAGCATCACAGAAGAATGAAAAGCTTTAATGATGTCAGTGGGTTACAGGCTTGACGCAGTTAGTGCAAGCAAAGGATTTTAAACAAAAAAATTGAAGTCATTCACTTTAATAAGTTTATCTATTCCAATACTTTGCACACCAAAACAATAGGCAGGTTCAGATGGTGCTATCTTCTGAACTGTGTATCATATCCAGATGAAAATACCAGAAGAAAAAGTCTCACATTCATATTTTAATGTCATACCCAATGTTTTCAGTCGACAACAAAAATATAGGGATTGGCCTCACTGTTCCAGTATTTTTGGAGAACAATGTATGTGCATGTTTACATTTTTGCATTTATAAATGATAAAACCAGATCCCAGCAGGGTAACAATTATAGAGGCACAGGACACACAGTGACAGTAAACTTTAGTAAAGCTAAACCTTATAAAGTTAGTTGCAAGCAAGGTACATGCAGCAATGATATGATACAAAATAATTCTAAAAAAAAATCATTGGTGTCTAGAAAGGTGCTATTCATTGATTCTTAAAAAAGGAAAACTGTAATGTATTATATACATTACATGTAAAGTGAAATATTCAAGCCTTTGTTTTTGCTCAGTGTGGCTTATAGTTCAACAATCCAGAATCTCAGATTATTATAATACTTAATTTCAAATAAATTTTGAATATATTTCTGATCAGACAGGATAAAAACTCAAATAAAAAAAGGATTTGAATGTATCACTTTAAATGTAAAGAATATAAATATATAACAGGTTTGCATTACATTATGACAATTTTGTTTTTGCAATATTCTAACTGTTTGAGATGCACTATTATATTAAAAGATGATGTGGTAGAATTCCTTTCCCAGCAGCAGCTTGATAGATATATATATATTTCAAATCATTTTCATTTGTATTGAATTACAAAATAACCTTAAAAATGGAAATAACTTTTTTAACCTATTGCCTTCCTCTTACACATTCCCTGAAAGTCCCTGCTGCTAACCTCATCACAATTTCTTCTTGGTTCCTTTTTGCCATCTGATTTCTGACCTTGAGTTTTTCTCTGACTGTGGTTCCATAGTGCTATCTTTTGGTGAATACGCCTGTCAATTGTACAAAAAATGTAAAATGGATCTTCTGTCAGCTTGCTGGCATAACACTGAAGAGGGTAATTACCACTGTAGTTCGTAATCAAGGGATCCAGTCTCCCACAGGTTAGTAATGCAGCTCAATTTTAGAAACTCCTCTTCCATTTTTTCCTCTTTCTTTTGCATTTTGCCCCTTTTGTTGTTTAGACTCTCAGTGCTTCCAATAGATATTTGGAAGTTGGACTTTTACCATGAGATTAATAATTCTAGGCTATGTAAACTGAAGCTACACAGTCTTGCATTCAGGCTCTCACTGTCTCTCTCCTTGTTTACAGATTATTGCCCAATGACACACACAAGCCTGGTTGCAGGAGATGAGGACCTTCTTGACAGAAAATCAATATTCATGCAGCCATTTACCCAACATCCCTAGTAAAACTCGACTTTGTTGTCTGAAGTGGGGGCCGAGTCAACGCTAATTGTGTGGGATGCAAAACGGCGAGTGTTTGTTTACATGAGGTCAGGGGAAATTGATCCTTTTATGCGAGCAGTGGCTGGGTTGGTGTAGCACTGGCATTGCCGGAGCTCTAAGTGGAGGGCCTACTTACCAATGCCTTTCTTCCCTGGCCCTTTGAAAATGCTTCAGTGCATGGCTTCTGCCTCACAAGCCTTGTGCCATGGCAAGTATTTCGACACAGGCATTTTGCTAGTCCTTAAGAGGTGCTTTGAAGTCAATTTCAAAGGTACATCAAAGGTTTGCAGGCCACAGATATCTAAATGTCACATCTCATTTCACTACGGAACATTTTTTTTTTTTTCGTTTCCGAGAGGGCAAAGTACACTGCATATATACTTTCCCTTCTATCTGACACCATGTTTTTGCATTCAAATTTGCACTTGAACATACAAATTTCCCTTCTACATCCAATCCAGTTATACTAGAATTTCACAAGAAAATAACCTCCACATATCTTAAGAAATGTGTACTTTAAAATGAAACCTTTCTAACGAACTTTGCTGTAATGTATTCAATAGTTCTAAAAGTTCAAAGAAGGCCTCTTTTGGGCAGTGTTATAAAGAACCTTGTGTGGAGAACCTTCTCCCACATGCCATGTTAACAGTAACAGACTACATTCCTGGCATTTTTATTATTTGAGGACCACAGGTTCAAATTCCAGGTCATGCTGTTTAACATCAGCACCTGGAGTCTGAGAGACCAAAATGATGAATTTTTAGCACTGACAATCAGGGTGGTAATGAAATATTTTATAATCACGAGTTAATTTAATGCAAGCTGTCTTTCCTGTCTCTCTCTTCTTTTCTGAAAACTGGTTTTAGTTTTCTCGGACATCATCTTCCATAGCATGGATAAGCATATAGTTATGAAGCTCAGTGAAGGTGGACTAAACCATTTCGTGCAAGGGGTGAGAGTGCCCTGTCCTCAGACACTATATGTCTATATATCAATCAACCCGTTTATTTACACAAAACATTGCATTTACATTAGCAACATTTATTGTTGTCTTTAAATAATATTATATTAAAATAAAATTCCAGACTCCTCAATTGCCCTCCCCCCACTTGAGGCCCTGGTAACTGGTCCCACTTGTCCCCCCTACAGTGTATGGCACACCTGCACCCAGTGCAATGTTGGTTGGCACAGGCACCTGATAAGATAAGATAAGATAAGATAAGATAAGATAAGATAAGATAAGATAAGATAAGATAAGATAAGATAAGATAAGATAATCCTTTAACTGTATTTGTATTTGTAGTTGTATCTGAGTAGGAGACCCAGCGCTTTCCTCCAATGCAATAATGCAATGGCAGCAACCATATATTGGAGGAAGCACGTGATTATCTTCACCCTCCTGGCCTGCAAAAGTTATTGCTTTTTCCAACTGATCCTCCTCCTCTGCAACACCATTATACACCATTATAATAAACTTGTTTCTTTAATTTAAAAGGTTCATATATACTGTAATTCAAGAAATAACAATATGACTTTGACTGCCATCAAAGCATCTGCAGAAAGTAGCCAGAGTTTAGCCAGAATTTAATTCAGAATTAATGCAGTTAATTGGACAGAATATGTGTGGCTCTATGCAGCAGCAGTGACTGGCTGGGCAGTATTAGGTGTGTGCTAAAGCGAGCACTGTGGTTGGCCCAGTTCATAAGTAGTCAGAATCATATACGAAAGGGATCATCTGTCAATTGTCCCCAATTGTGGCTCCTTCTCTCCATTCGTCCAGCTCTCTTCCTCTCCTTGACTCTTCCACTGTCTTCCGGAGTAGAAGAGTAGCATTTGGAAGGAGTTGGAGGAGAGGAAGGGTAGCAAAAGTTTTTGGACACAGCCCTAATCTGTAATATGTAATAGGGGGAGAGTCCTAAATCAGGTTGGGTATTTGTCACTTCAAAATTCAAATATGGTGAAACAGAGTAACAAATAATCAATATTAATCTGCTCTCAAATGTAACAAAAACTCCCATCCACTGACAACAAAAACAGCTACACAAAAACTGCAGTTGCAGTGTTTATGTGCGTCGTTTCAATTCCTCAGCCTGTTCATACAAAAATTTAGAGGCAGATTTTATATTAATTACATGTAAAGGAAAAAGACTTTCAGTTGAATCTTTCTGCTTCAGAAAGATCTTTCTCATGGGTGCCAAAGTGTTGGCAATTTTCAGCCTTAAACAGTCCAGAAAGTTTACATGCAGATTTCCAACAAAATCTCTCTCTCTCTCTCTCTCTCTCTCTCTCTCTCTCTCTCTCTCACACACACACACACACACACACACACACACACACACACACACACACCTGGTCTCAGAAAAAAACATCATATGCTTTTAGATCTGCCTTGGGAAACCAAGTCCAGGAAAGTCTGGTGATTTCTCTTCTCTGACAATTAAACATAGTAACAGCTGGGTGGATTAAGGTGTTTCAGCAGGAAAATGATAAACCTGTGTAGTAAACCAAACCTCCATGACTGGGGTTCCCCAGTCTTGACACACATATGGTTATTGTTCATTTAATTACAAAAACAAATACATGGAAAATTCAAGAACAGGTTCTGGAGCAGTTGACTCCGCCTTCTGAATAGGATTGAGAGCAATTGGAGGCTCAGGCCCTTGGAAAGGAAGGTCGGGAAGCTCCGCCCTCTGGGGGTGAGTCATTGTCCGATGCTCAACACTCAGTTAGTGCAAGTAGCTGAAGCAGCACCAGGTGCACACGCAGCTCGGGTGGGTGAGGTATGAGGAGGACCGGGTTGGACAGTCCTGCGCACGTAGCTCAGGAACTGCCACACATCAGACATGTCCTTCAGCACAGATCCCCCATAACAGACCATAGCACGCCTCTGATGCCTCTGCCAGCGCTAAAGGGCTCACACGGATTGCCAGTCGACTTCCAGGGAACTTGGACAACCTGGCTAATTCCATGTCAGTCTTTCTGTCAGGAACACGACCTGAACAGACTGGTTGAGGCGGAAGTACTTGCAGGGTTGTGGATTTATTAAACAGACATGATTTTAACATAAACAAAACAAACCGACTAACATAACACACTATCTCAGACTGGATCACAAGACTGACCAGGAAGGAGTGAAACAGAAGGACTTAAATAACATAATAAACACAAACAAATCAACATAATAAACATTAGTTTTTGTGAACAGAGTCAAAATTATTTCCAGGAACTTTTTAATGAATGTTGTAATGATTTGGCTTACAGGTTGAACCACTAAATTATAGGTTAAACCACTAGAGTCTATAGCACTACTTTTAATATTCAAAGCTTGTATTTTGCTAAAATCCCCACTGAGTAGTCACTTTAGTAGAAATAGATACCGTATGCACACTTATTGTTCATTTTATCAAATTGTGTTGCACTTTGCAGGAACAAGTGGCTGTACCCCATCTACTACTGCACAATCTACTTACTCATTTTTACTCCAGTTGTTGTTAAAAATGGACTAAGCAAAATAGTTCTGAAAATTATGTTTTCAGTACTGAAAATCAAGCAATCTTTATTTTTTACTTGTATTATCTTTAAGAGGTTTTTGCTGTGTATGAAAAATCAATCATTCAAATGGTTATTTCATTTGGAGCAATTGTATAAAAAAACTATTTCCTTTCCTAAACAACCCTTGAAGAACCCTTAGTGATGCTGGATTAATGATAGATATTGTTTGGATGGAGGGCTATTCTCCTTACAAGGAGACAGGCAATGACATAACAGTGACATAGCAGAAGCAGATCAATACATCTATAATGTCTAATATAGTGGCAAATTAGTTTGCACAATCCCTCTGTAAATTAAAAATCTATATATTTACTCAAAATAACAGAATGTCTTTTCATTGATTTAGCAACAAGGACATAGGCTTTTCTATCAGTTATTCACACTCCATCCCATGAACAGTGTGGTCACCTGCTAGGCTAATAAATAATGACCAATGAGAGGAAGAGGAGAAAATACCCAGACCTAATAATTCTGATTTGATGAGGGCATTAAGGTTTGCTATGCTGGATTTGTGGGCCCCTGCTTTTGTGTGGCCTGAACAGAAAATGTGTGTGAAAGAGAAAGAGCACCACTTCCACAGAGGCACTCCAATGAATCTTTCTGATGACTAAGAATGAAGGAGAGAGTTCCATCTACCTAAATAGACATCTGGGGTAGTGATGTGTATTCCAGCTACTTTCAGTGTGTCTGATCAATTGGCTCAGCTCTCCAGTATAAGCCAGCTCTTTTGGCACCCAGGTGGCTCTATGCTGCTAGTCTCTCCACAGGAGTTAGCTATGACTGCGTGTTTTCTCTAATCTATTTCCTAAAATGTATAATCATATATATACCTTTTAATTGAAGAAAAACATTAATTTGCATTGTATGCAAATTTGTATGATAATTTGCTGTTGTGTTGCTTCCTAGCAAGATTCAGCATTGTTCTGAGGGTTCTCAATTCATAGATAAGGGTTGTAGTAGTGTACCTGTCTTAGGTATACCATTGAAACAAAATTGAAGGCTATCATAATGTGTACATTTCCTTAATACTGGTATGTTATTAAGGATTAAAATTCATTTTCGTACTATTTTCAATCATTTAATGGAGAAAAAAAGATTAATCCACAATGAAAATAATTATTAAATGAAGCTCCATGTGCTGTTTTCATCTTATTCATTTATTTGTTTGTTTATTTATTTATTTTCAAAAGGGAAACATTTTACATATGCTTCCGCTGATAAACTGCTTTCAAAAACTGCTCAAGTTTTAAAGTACACAATTTGTTTTAATTATTTTAACGATCAATGTATAATAATAATAAAAATAACAAGAACAGGAACAGTAAGAAGAAAATTGTGAAAAACCATAAATCTGATCATTTCTGAGAAGGTTGTTATACTGATTGAACTCACGACTAATTAAACTAGATTTCAACAGCATTCATTTTGATTATTGTGCAATGTGCTTGTTGAGGACTTTGTGGTCACTACA
This sequence comes from Acestrorhynchus altus, assembly GCA_034509495.1. NCBI lineage: Eukaryota > Metazoa > Chordata > Actinopteri > Characiformes > Acestrorhynchidae > Acestrorhynchus > Acestrorhynchus altus. Next base: position 15,206,180 of record CM067503.1, on the reverse strand, counting down.
TCTGTCATAGTAAACTTCAAGATAAGAATAGAGAAGGTGACACTAGTGGCGGCCAATCGAATATTTCTGAGGGTGGCTTCATCCCAGCACACTCCACCAACCCCCTCTCCCAAACCATACTGCCCATATGGACAGCTGAGGATTTTTGCTGCATTACTGTCATTAAACTATGACACGATAAAATGGTGTGATTAAAAGTGGTTAAAGAGGACCACTTATTTACAAGAAGTAGACAGTAATTAGTGGAACTTATTAGGTTCTGTATGGAGGTAGGTTGATGAATAGTCTTCCGTAAGTTTGTAAAGTAACAGGTGTGAAAGACCTCCCCTGAGATGCTTCCAAAATGAGCAGGACATCTGGGTACTTTAGATTATCAAACCTATCTGACAGATGGAATGTCTGTCAATTAAATCACCAATTATATCAGCGTCATGAGGGAATAAGAGGCTTGTGTAACACACCGTCTGGTGCTAAAGTTAGTTATGTGTGGAAAATATTTTCAGTTGGGAAGTCGGAAAGCTTGAGTGTATTTGGCATGATGGGACTAAACTATTTTCGTTTCATATTTCCACTAATAACAGTATATGACTGTGTCTGTATCTAAACACGTCTGTATCTATTTTTGACCATTAATAGATCATGTTTTTTTGTTACATTGAAAGATACCGATTGCCTCTGTTTTGGCTTCATTGTCCAAAAAAGCATCAAAAAACTTTTTTTTCTCAGTCCTACTTTAAGGGCAACATAATGTGTGGTACATAGCAATAGTAGCTACATTAAAGAAGTCATGTTTAGTACTTTGTCACAATCTCTTGCAGGCAGCGACTGCTTGCAATTCATACACATCACCAGCTTTTTGTTGATGTTTTTTTTGCCGAGCCTCTAATGCAGCCATCTTTAGCTCTTGTTTGTTTCAGCATCTTATTACCTTTTTCTCTTCAGCATATGGAACACATTCTCAGTTGGAATTAAACAGGGTGACTGGTCAGGTTTGCAGACATTTACTACAACTTGAGCAGATAAGGTGTTTCTATACAGCTCACAGTCCATTGTGTTACTGCCTTCAGTACTTACATCATTAATAATGATATGTGTACCAGGCCATATCCCTCTCCAGGTTTTAGAGATGAGGTGGTACATATTGGGCTTTTTAGGTAAAAGAGTGGAATATGTTACATACATACAGATAGATAGATAGATAGATAGATAGATAGATAGATAGATAGATAGATAGATAGATAGATAGAATATTAGTCATACTGGCTGTTATGATCAACAACAGCTCTAAGTATTGTCTTTAGCAATCATAGCAAAAGCAAAGCCTCTTACTTATGCATCCTAATTTATATGATTAAACCTTAAGTTTTAAATAAGATTATGATCTGTTTTCCTGGGGTGTAGGCTTTTTCTGATTGCTAGGTATCACAGCAGGTTAGTTATATACAGTAAATACATAATCCAAACAGTAATCTGAAGCTTGGATATGAAACATGAAGAAGCTTAGACTTGTTAAAACTGTCTGAATTTGAGCGCATGCTGTGTTAAGTTTGTAGATGAAAGAATCTGAAAAGCATTATGTATTCAACATTAAAACATACTCACTATCCACTTAAAAAGGAATATACAATTATAGGCCCTCTACTGCTTTTATCACTGGTCAGGTTTTGTGAACCTGACTGATATGCTGATTTGTCTGGAGAATCATTCTGAATACAGCCGTGACAGAGATATGGTATTGGTATGGCAGTATTGGGTAATTTAGCACAGTGAGGCTAAATTTAAAGAATAAAAATGTACAATTAACACAAATGAAATTCAAAGGTAAGGTTACAATCCCCACAGACAGTCTAGGGGAAAGAGAGGGTCAATAACAAATAATAATAATAATAATAATAATAATAATAATAATAATAATAATAATAATAATAATAATAATAATAATAATACATTTTATTTACTCAAAGATGCTTAATAGATTATATATAAAGTGTTTGAATATTAGAGAGCACCCATTGCTGTCTTCCCCCACATGGGCAAAGCATAGTTATACATTTATACAAGTTATATATAAATTAGACAAAATATGCATACAATTGCTGATTCATTGTTATGGCAAAGCTCTTGATGAACAATAGCAATCATAAACTACAAATTAGTTTGGAAGCTTAGAAACAAGGCTAGGTATCATATGCCTGCACTAAAATGGGAGATGCAGAGTTTTATAGAAGAAAGCACAAAAGTAGAAACTGTTTGCTCATTTCTCTGCTCACACAGTGTTCAAATTTCAGAATAGAAGTACTGAGAAGGGATAATAACAAAAATAATAAAGGATATTCGTGTTGTTTTTACTTCATTTGGACCACTGTCAAATCCAAGTTATGTGACATGAATCCACCCTTCTAGAAGGGTCCAATAAATTGTCTAGTGAAGATAAGATGACCCCACAGTAAGTGAGCAAACACAGCATCTTCTTTTACCCTAACAACCAATATATTTACATGTCTATCCACCAAACTATGTATTCCAAATGTACATATGTAGGTCTGCTCATTCTATTCTAACCCAATCTTAGTGGATCAAGTGAAATAAATTTCACAGTGTGCTTTAGATCGCCTACATGTACTTATTAATACCCCTCCAGGAAAACAAGATTGAATCAGGATTATGTCAGCCACATTCATCTCCACATCTTCTGGTTTAGCATGTATGATTAAAGTCCATGCACTCACATGCCATTAATGTGAATTTAGGACAGATAGCATTAATGCACAACAGACATGTAGACAGCCACACAATGGCATGATTCTGATCTGTACTTATGAAACCACAGCTTATCTGTGTCTACCACTTGATCAGGCATACTTTCATATTTAAATCCTGCATAATTGACTTTCCTTAAACCTGTCGGGGTGGAAGGAAACCACTGGCTGTCCTAGTTACTGTGATCCAGCTGCTGACTCTTAGATTCCAGATTACATTTGGAAAAGAATGCAAGTTATATTTCACACATAAATGTGGGCATAATATGAGATTTATCAGTTTCCGACACAGGCTCTGTTCAAAAGAGCTTGTGGGAATGCATTGACAAGCTTATGAGAAGATTATGAGAATTATTTGCTGGGCATTGTGGGTAAGATTCACTTACAAATAATTTGGTTTTTTTTTACTTTGGGGCCAATAAAAGTTGCTATTCCTGTGACTGTGGACTGTATCCTTTGATGCTATTTAAAATGCAGGTAGAAGTCAGTGTCAGTGTCACTAGTCACCAGCATCTTTGTCTACATTTAAGTGAGTTGTATGCTGTCATGTACTGACCAACTCCCCCTCCTCTGGAACTGGAAGTATGCATCTGCCCAAATGGACAAAGGAAAAAGTCTTCTAGAGGAAAGTTTTATGATCAGATGAGAAAAAGATATTTGGAAGAGGTAAAGATCAGGAATTTAACCTCACAAACAATACCAACTGTTAAGCATGGTGGAGCTTTGGGGCTGTTTTCCTGACAGAGGAACTGATACATTACATGGATGGAATAAGAAAAATGACTACCTCAAGATTCTTCAGTCTAACCTCAAACCCTCAGCTAAACAGATGAAACTTGGGCAAACTAAACATTATCTGTGCTGATTTCAGAAAAACCCAGTATTGCCATGAAATTTATATCTAAGATATTGTATGTAGGTCTGATATTGTATGTGCAATGTATATGGAACACTGTATGTCATTTGCATTTGTGTTACATTTCACAGCTGACTGCACGATTTTATGAATATGAGTAGTGTAATTGTGGGAAATCCTGTAAACTCAGCAAGTGATCTGTAAAAGCGTTTAATCATGCTGATATGAAACTGATGAATAAAGACCCCCATGCAGAAGATGAGAGAGCTTACAGCTTTACATTTTAATCGTAAAGGTTGTGTTTAAAGGTTTGAATGGTTTGAACTCTTTCTCTTGATTAGTCTCTGGTTTTCAAACAGTATCAGCCTTTCGTTTTAATCAGGATGGCTGGCTGTATGTTCATTTAATTCTGAAAGGACTTTTGGGGTTTCTCTTCTTCTTTATAGTTGGTACAGATGGTGGTGGGTTTTAGAGACTCACATAGAAATATAATAATTACCTTGCTGCTGAGGTGCTGGAGGAGTGTAGTGCATGACATGATCATGCTAAACTGGGTGGTTGTGCTTGTTTGCAAGCTTTGGTGCTTGAGCAGTAAATTAGATGTCATTTGAAAATCATATTCTTCACAGTGCATTGTCATATCTCCACATCAACAACAACAACAACAGAAATGTTCCCTAAAAGTGTTACTTAGCAATGATGTTGAAAAAAACAGTTTAGCATGAATTTTGAGTAATTCACTTTATGTAGTAGGGTGATATTTTGGTTTTAAAAAAGACGATACTGAAGTCACATGGGTGTGTACTGTGGTTAGGGTTTTATGGCTGGGGGGCTTTAAGTAGGCCTAAATTGTCTGTAAGACTGGCCGTGTTGGCTCTTGCTCTCAATATCTCTCTCAATCGGAAGCATTGATGAAGAAGACCAACGATGGCAGTAAGAACACAGGACTTTTGCCTTGACACAGATGCCTTTAAATCATTTAATCACACCAAATGTTGAAGTAAGCCATGATGTGAAAATAGTTGCACCCAGAAGACTGACCCACTTTGAGCACTGATGCTTTCCATAATGATGTAATTTCATGCATAAAATTCTTAGCATAAGTTTTGGATTGATTAATAAAAAAGACTAATATCTGATTTCATATTTGTCAAAACCTGTCAACATTTGGGTTTCCTGATATGCCTGTTACCTCATTAATATGTTTCAATTAGCTGGAAAGACTTTTTAGCAGGATTTTCTTAACAACTCTATGAAAAGCATTTCTATTAAAAACACACTCATCTATTTCTCATTTATATCTCTTCATCATGCTGCATTAGTTTATGATTGTATGAGACACGAAGAAAGTCTGTCATATGACCTTATATTTATTAATAAATGGTGATGTGTGTCATAGACCCTTTAAAAGATGTGAAAACGTCCTTACAGCACTTTGTCTTTCACTTTAACTCAGTCCCTCATTCTGAACATCCTAGATGCATCACTGGACACTCTCATGGGTTAATATATTGACAATGAATTGAATTAGTGTGTTGTCCAGTGATTAGGGAATTTATCTGTAAATAGTAACTATCCCTTTAAGAGATGCAGCCAGTTTACATGTCATGTGACTCTAACCAGGTAGTGAGGCTGAGAAGGAGAGTTTTGGGTGTGTCCAGTGTGTTCAGTCAGTCAATCCAGTATCACCTGCAATTCATCTTGTTCTAAATGTGGCATCGTGGGTATGTTATGTTTATATGTCTTTGTAGAGCATTATATTAACAGAATTTCTGTATTATTCCATTTGTTTACATTAGTTGTATGTATATACTGGATGGGTGATATATTTGTTTTGTGTGTTTAGTTTCAGGAAAGCAGCCTTCCTCAGAGTCTTGATATTCAGGAAGAGTTATCTGACTGTCTAGATGCGTTGCTGCATGCAACGAGGGCAGTACAATTAGATTTGGAATTTTCAGCTTTTTAAACTAAGTTATCCTAATGCATCTGTGGAACATGTAGCTTCACACATTTTGCACCAGGTAAAGAACTATATATTAATATGGGAGCAAGGAATATGTGTATAAAAATGTTTATCTTACAAATGTCTAAACTGGTATTTGTTTTTGAGTCCAATTTGAATTGAATTGAGCAGGTATGAACATAAATGAATGTGGGTCACTGAGCTGTACATTAAAAATGCATTGTTCACCCCCTGAAAATGCACTTGTACATGTGGATTTGGAACTTATTGATGGTGTTTCAGAGAGTTTGTGTGCCAAGTTACACCAAGCAAATTAGAGAATTATCCAAGCATGGACACATACTGATGAGTGTACCAACACTGGTTCAATTGTGTGACTTGTTAGTCATGCAAAATTATTTTCACAAAAATGCATCTCAGACCAGTTTGGACTGAAGACAATAGCATATTGATCCAAGAAAACCCAGCTTGTAACATATCTTTTATGAAAAGAACAAAAAGAATATCTTTTTGTTCAGAATTTACAGCAGATGGTGGAATAGATGCAAAAGATTGGCCAACAACTAAAAACAATCCGAGACACATTTCAGGTCACACATGCATTTAAAAACCAACCCCATTGCAAACCTTATGGTGACTTTACTGTAGTGATGTGCTGAGTGTCAGCAGGCACAACACAATGCGACGTAGTTTGTTAACTGGATACTATAAACATCAAGCAACATAAAATTAAGTACTTTGAACATGAATTGAATTTGTATTCAAACGTAGATAAACATAAGTGCTGAGTTTGGACACTCCTATTTTAGAACTACCATTTCAGTATAAAGATTATATGCTACACTGTAGTAGTAAATTTGTAGTAAATTAGATACCCTTTCTATTAAATTCCTAAATCATATTCAATTCATATCTCAGGATCACAGTAACCTACAGACATGTTACACGTATTATAACAACCATCAGGTCTTACCCTATCTACAGTATCATCATTATGTGATGAATTATCAGTCTGTAATCCATCCTGGAATACAGATAAAATCCACTTGATTCCAACTGAATTAAACCCCAGTTTAATTGCCAAAGGTGTCTTCCCATGCATGCTTAATGTTCTGTCAATGTTCTCAACTTGCATGCAGATTCTGACTGATCAGGAAGAGGGGTTGGCTTTAATGACCTCACTGATCAGATATTGGGTTATAAATTCATGACAAGGGAGGGGCTTTTGTTCCTCACACGGTGTTCAAATTTTAGAATAAAAGTCCTGAGAATGGATAATACTGATGTAAAAAATGTCCTTATTATTTTTGTTATTTATTTATTTATTTTTATTTGGATCACTTAAGTAGCAGTCATACAATCCTGTTAATACTCTTGAGGTCATTCAACATCTTTCCAGAGGCCTCTGAAAGTATGGGATCATTATCATTTATTACTTCATAAAAACTTCATAAACTATCACTAATGCTGGAAAAAAAGTATAGGACAGTACAGCTGATGGAGGCTGCAGCAGTCTCAGCATGTCTGCCAATCTGATTCAGTGCCCAGACACATCTGGCTGGAGGAGTAGAGGGGATAATTACTGTGGCACTGATGATGCCACTGACAGCACCTCTGCTGATTACACATCTGCCCATAACGAGGGGGTTGTTTCCAAGTATTGCTTATTTATTTATTTATTTATTTATTTATTTATTTATTTATTTATTTATTTATTGCAGTTTTGCATGCTGATCCTTTCTAGGTTTTCTTTCAAAACAGGGTTTTACTCATTTTTACACATCCTTTGATGTATATTGAAATAAATCATACTCGCCAAACAGTATAACATCTTTATGCATGTTTCATCCATCTGTTACTAGCAATGATGTTCACTATATTTGCAAGAAGTGTAAATGAGTCTCTTCTTTGACGGAGAAGCTTATATGGTTAGAAATTAGTATTTGGACATTAGAGAAGAGCAGGGTTAGTACGCTAAACTCATACTCATTCTTTGAAGCTCCAGGTGCCTCTGGAAGAGATAACATGCCCTCAACTCAGGCAGCAGAGCCCTCACAGCAGGGGAAAGGGGGAGTCTCAGCTGCATAGTCACAAAGCCAAATGGAACACTAAGGCTTCCCCGTGCAATCACCATTCATCTGATATTGACATGGCCAATATGTTTACCCTGCTTAATAAGGTACCTGTTGATAGGCCATTTTAAGTGATGCTATTCTAAGACACATGAAATACCAGGAGCCAGGGCATGGAACATTAGAGTGAACCTGAAGATTACAATTTTACATTCTAGGATAATTATTTATGAAGGTGCCAATGAAATTCTTCTGTGCCAGCAAAATTCTGCTATTGTAATATGTTCAGGCCCCATCCCACTGCAATGCAAAAACAATGCTTACACCTGGTAAAATACTGGACCCTTAACACAAGGGTGCGGCCCATTCTTGGCTGCATTGCATGGATGTCTGTTAAATAATCATATAGATTCAGTTATCTAGGTTTCATATTTCAGGATCAGAATAACCTACAGACATAATCATTTTTAATACCATTTTTACCCATTTCTAGCCATGGTGGTCATCAGGTATTACAGTACAACTTTAGAACTCTAGATTATCTAGGGGAGTTGAGTTGAGCTCTTATTAGCAAAAAACAACAACACATAGTTTCATTTTTTGATCACAACATAGGCAAAGTCATACAAATATTTACAATCTGTTAATATTATTTAACAGATAACAATATGTAGCATTTGTCTACTATAAATACTAATTTCTATTATTTTTGAGTTTAAGTATGTCAAACTATGAAAACATCTTACAAATTTGATTAATTAAATGCATTTGTTACATCTGAAAGTCCAGACCAATGTCCGAACCAAGGTTCGTGGCTTGTTATATTGCATACGCTTGGTCCTTTAAGGTCAGGTTTTACACTGCAGTTTAGCAAGAGTACTTTAGAACTTCACTACACCCTGTCACCATCACCTGCTTTGGCTGCATCTTCCTATTCTTGAAATTGATTGGTTTGTAGAGGGGTGTGCATCTGATGCATCTGAGGGGTGTGCATCTGAGTGTTGTTATTGTGGTGAGCATTGCCCTTCCAGGTGTTGTGCTGAATACTGCAAGATTCCCTTGAGGTGCACATGTGTCACACAGCAGAGTGACTTTGAAAGATTACCTTTGGATTCCTTTTGTTCCCGTTTATTAAAAGGATTAATCTACAGTTACAGTTGATACAGGAATTGTGAACATGGTTTGTTGCATGCATACTACTGCATGATGCACATGCAGTTGGATTTTAGCATAATATTGGTTCTTTTTCTTTGTCTGTTGTTTGATTTGTGACAAATGCTTTAACTTAATATAATTAGTCTGAAGGTCACAACCATAAAAAGTGTTTTCACACTGCAAACAAACTGGACCATTGTTCCATTGATCCAGACTGAGAACATCTTAGATTTGACCAAATTCTGTGTGGACCAATGTGGACCAATGACACCTTTCATTGATTCAGACCAAACTGAAAAGTCCAAAAGTCTGCACCAAACAAGGGTGTGAAGGCACTCTAATATTAACTGTTTCAATTTATCATAAGATTGCTTACTTCTGAAACTGGTATTATTAACCCTTAGTTGTCACAGATCATACCAGCATAATCAAACCATGGATGGTACCGGACAACACAGTATAAAAACATCATGTTGCACATTACTTGCATCAGAATTACTGGATTGATACACCATGCAAATTCATGTTTGATGATTATAGAAGTAGAAATGGACATACAAATTTTATCTAAAACTTATTTGTACACAAAATGGCACGTGGCTAGTGATGCACTTATCCCACATTTTATGATCCTATAGTTACAATAAATGCTGCAAAAAAAAAAAAGAGATTCAGGCCATTAGTAAACCCTTACCCTATCCATTAAAACATTAGTTCACCATCTGGCTCAGAGAATAACACTGCTGTGTATATAAAAGAGTTCCCTTGTCACTAACCCTTCTAAATCAACTACTAATAAACTAATAAACAAGCCATTCTTGAGGTAACATGAGTGTGTTAGAACAGAAAAACTACATCTTGCAGACAGTTGGGTTACCAGGGCCTGAACTGAAGACTGCTACAGTGGTTCCAGTTCTGTTCTACTGCACATTATTAATTATGACCAAGTAATAAGTTATAAACTTTTTTCTATAGTGGTGTGCTGCCAATTGATGCTTTCATCTTACTTCAAGTAGTGGTTTTGATATTTACTAGTGATACATCAAGACAGACACACTTGACTTCTCCCAAGATTCTTCTTCAGTTTCACTTCAGTCTTTCCCAGTTTGTAGAATACTGACCAAACAGATGTTACAGATGATGTAAAGAAAAAAACATCATGGATCACCCTAAAATGGAAACATCAGTATAATTAAATGTAATTATGAGATTTTATATGTAGTGTTTTTAAGCATAGCATGGATATATAAGCATAGTATTATTCATCAAGACCCATACTTCAAAAGATACAAGGTCCTCCCAAACCCTACTTAAGTAATCTACACGTTCAAATTAATTGTAGCCACTGCTGCTCATCTGTGGAATGGAATTTGAAAGCCCAAATGAAGTAACTTGTCTTTTACATAAATTCAAAAAGGTTCTGAGAGTGCATTTATATGCAAAGTGAGCTTCCATTCTACATTCAAATGCAAATGATGACACCACCCTGGTAGTACAGAGACAGTGAAATGAAGGGCAGAACTTCAGTGGTGTCAGTAATGCCACCACAGTGTAAAAAGTACATTACTGAAAAGTGTGCCATTAAATGTTTTGTATATTACATGGTTTTAGGGGTTATCATAGAAACAGCCTTACCAAAGCATTGCATACTGCTTCATACTAACTTCTGCTGACTATAACAGGAAAATTGTGTTTATATTTTCTCAGTTCTGTGTCTGTACTGACAGCCAGGGGATTTGGTTGGGGAAGCCATGCTTCTTTAGTGAATGCTAACAATATGGGGATAATATGCTATTTATGTGCTTGTATATTACATTTGCAGCATTGAATTCCCAAAAATGTTAAAATTACCTTAGGTCTTACTCCTTAGATCTGACACACAATAGAGGTGAAGCCCCTTTGAGCTTAAAAAAACTTTATTTTCTTCATCCATGACATTCTCAAATAATCTTTAATTTAAGCATGTAAATCAAATCAAATCACATGAAGATTATTGTCACATCACATTACACAGGTGTAAGGGTGAGTGAAAAAAAACTAACAATAAAAGTAATGTAATATAAATAGCATTGCAACTTACATTATTCCACTCTATAATTACTGTGTTTGTATGAACTAAATGGATGTTTGCATTATATTTACATGTACACTGGGTATAAAATTCATTGTAGCTATAGAGTGAGAAGGTAGAAGGAGACTGTCTTTGGTGGATGCAGCCGGGGAAGGTCTTTGGTGGGTGTAGTGTAACTGAGCAGCTGGTACTGCTCCAGTAGGGAGTAAAGTGCAGGTGAAGAAACAGTTTATGTGGAGATATGATGGTGTGATGAGTCAGGTGAGATGAGTTGTGATTGCCTGTCGACTGGAACACTGTGCTTCTGCCTGTTTAGAAGCCTGGTTGCCTTGGGGAAGAGACTGTCTTGAAACAGGCTGGTTTTGGTCCTTACGCATCTGTACATCCTGTCACTGAGCAGATTTGAGAACAGGCAGTGGCTTGGGTGGGTGGGGTCCTTTATAATCCTCCTGGTCTTCCTCAGACAGTGGCTGGTGTATAAATCCAGAAGGTTTGGGAATTCAACCCCAGTAATATACTGCACAGTGCACACCACACTCTGCCAAGTTTTTCTATCAAGAGGCATGCAGTTCTTGTACCAGGTGGTGATGCAGCCCATCAGGGTGCTCTCCACAGTGCAGCTGTAGAACATCACCAGAATGTGAGGATTCAAACCTCTTCAGCCTCCTGAGGTAGAAGAGGCACGTTTGTGTCTTTCTCACCACCCGTGTGTTGTGTTCTGATCATGTAAGCTCCTCAGAGATGTAAACACAGAGGAACTTTTTGCTGCTGACCCTCTCCACAGTGGGAGTGCTCTTTCTCCTGCTTCCTGAAGTCCACTATAACCTCTCTATGATGTTAAGAGATAGGTTGGTGTCAGGGGGCTGACCTCATCTCTATAGGCTACTTTGTCGTTGTTGGAGATCAGACCTATGATTGTTGTGTCATCAGCAAATGTAATGGTGTTGGAGCTGTGTCTGGCTGTGCAGTCATGGGTGTACAGGGAGTACAGCAGTGGGCCGAGCACACTCTGAGGGATTCCTGTGTTGATGGTCAGCGAGGAGGATATGTTTCTGCCCATTCTCACCACCTACCGCTGAAGTTTAGGATCGAGCTGCACAGAAAGCTGTTCAGACCAAGATCCCAGAGCTTCATGTTCAGCCTCAGAGGAAGGATGGTGTTAAATGCTGAACTGTAATTCATGAACAGCATTCTCATATATGTGTTATTCTTGTCCAGGTGAGGAGAGTGAGGGCAATTGTATCATCAGTGGATCTGTTCTGCCTGATTGCAAATTGCAGTGGGTCCATGGTGGCAGGCAGTGAGGAGCAGATGATGTCTCTGACCAGCCTCTCAAACCACTTGCTTATAACATAGGTCAGAGCAACAGGTCACCAGTCATTTAAGCAAGTGATGCTGACTGTTTTTGGAACAGGGACAATGGTGGTCAGTTTGAAGCATGCTGGCACAACTGAGAGGGAGAGAGAGGTGTTAAAAATGTCTTCTAACCGATCTTCTCTTAGTCATAATGAGTATGAACACATGTTGGATCATGCTTGTGGGATAAATCTATCTATTTATTTAGCCATCCATCCATCCACCCATCCATCCATCCATCCATCCACCCATCCATCCATCCATCCATCCAGCTGCACATCCACCCATCCATCCATCCAGCTGCACATCCATCCATCCATGAAGGTACTAGTAACTTGAGGCATTCTTATATAGTTATGAAAATTAGCAGGAGAGGGGAATTATCCACTTCACAAAATCATGTAAACATGCTGTGTGACAAAAGTGAATCATCATGGAATGAGCAGAGGGGTTGAAAGGAGAAAAGTAGCTGTCTAAATATTGTTTGTTTATAACGTTCAGTGGTTTACTGAATTTCAGAAAGATTTCATTAGACAATATATTCATTTATGTCAAGTTAAAATTCGAGAGCTCAGCTCCACTATCCATTCTCATAATCCAAAGGTGCTGGTGTTCTACTCTTCAGCCCAATTTAATTTACAAGGATGACCTGCATAAACCAGCACAGTACTTAAATTACACCAACAATATATGTATTTTAAGTAATTATCTTGTTTCCCATTAAGATAATTGAATAAATGGTTGGACTAATAAACTATTTATCTGATACTGGATATATAAAATTGTAAGGCTGAATCACACCTCATTAGCTTCCCACATAGAGACTTGTTACAGGGAATTGTATTAAAAGCTGAATAGCATGCTAATTTATTCCCAGTGTGCTGTGAAGTTATGTGTGCAAATCAACCTCAGAGCTCACTGATTGCTGGCCTCGTTTCTTGGACACTGAAACATGTAAAAAGTTGTGTGGGCATTCTCTGATCAATATGCAATTTCTCAAGCCAATTATTTTCCTTAATCAATAACTGTATAGGCCAAAATCTAAAGAAGAGAACAAATGCCTCAGGCAAAGTGTGGAAGATGGCTTTAAAAGATGATCTTTTAATGATCTATAATTAACTATTGTAATTCTTAAATAACTAATTAAATTAAATCTGGAAATGTAAAACTTAAAGGGCCCATAAAATACATTTAAGATAAGGGCACTTTAATAAGATTTAATTAGTGGCACCATAATTCACTATACATTACATTTTCCAACCTCTGTTGTACCCCTTATAATTAAGCAGGCTGTTTTTATTACTGTGATGTACTTATTTTATTATTATTATTATTATTATTATTGTTATTATTAGTAATAATGTTATTAATAATAATTATTATTGTTATTATTATTACTATTATTATTATTATTATTATTATTATTATTATTATTATACATAATAAATCAAAACTATGAATATATGAAAACAGTAAAAAGTGAATTAAAATAATAAACAAGACAGTGCAAGTAAAGTACAAAAAAGCCCAAATGTCTCAAGGGACAACTATGCCAAAACCTTGGACAAATCAAGAAGTGTAATAAAGTGTTTTTATTCTTTTCTGTTTAAAAAAAAAACATAACCCCCCCCCTCTCTCTCTCTCTCTCTCTCTCTCTTAAAGAACAATTTATGTAACACATTCCTTCGCCCTTTGGATCAAGTGATTGTTCATTTAGAGTCTGGGGAAAGGGTAAAGACAATAGGCAGTGTTATCTACGCCTCTCTGGGGAAAACAGCCCTCCAACTTCCACAAGGAGTTAACCTTGACATTTTCAGCTAATGGCACTGACAAACCCTCATCCTCTCATCCGCTGTGCCTGCATCTCCTCTCAGCTAACACGTCTGCAAGTCAGCAGAGCTAGTTCACTGTGTATCTTATTCAGTTTCCTAGAGTGCTCACTGTATATTTAATAAAAAGACCTGCTTCCCTCTGCTAATAGTTAACATTAATTTTGGATATTTCTGATGACAGATGAAGAAAAATTTGACTGGTACCCTGTCCAGAGGGTATTCCAGGTAGGCCCTGGATCCACTGTGAACCTATTCAAGGTGAAGCTAATACGATAATGACTGTCTCATAGTTGTTCTTTATATTGTGTTGATATGTTGAATAATTTATATTTTGTCAGAATAATTTACAGTAACTGCTTCAGGGATGATCTGAAGAGTATAATTCACCTTTACTCTACCACATTTTGTAAATGTTCTCCCTCAGAATTCCTAATCATGGTCAGGAAAGAAGCTTGTGTAATGTTACTGGACAAAACTACAGTGGAAATGGTGGAATTGTCATTCTCCCTATTACAAGTACATGCATGATCAACATTATTGAAACTGTTTATATTAAGGTAAATTTGTTAATTTTGCTTTACCTTAACAGAAACAGCTAAATCATTTTGTATATGTATAGAGATTTTTTATCACACTGAAATGCCTTATTTCTTTGTGTTTTCCCTGTGTTATTGTAGTCCTCTTAAATAAAGTTCAGTGAGAGTATTGGTTAGCTACATTTCCCAAAATGTAGCATGTAATTTCAGAACATATCTACAAAGAAGATTATCATTGTGAGAAGACTGGTGATTGCCTCTCCTACAAAAATGTAATATGTACATCTGCACATCCACAGTTTTAATTAACACTTTTGATTATGTGCCATGACCATTACATTCTAATGATTCATTCAGTCAGACATCACAGTCAAGTCATGTCCAGCCAACTGGCACATTTGATTCATATTAATTCAGTGTGCAAATATTGTCTTAATGTTCTTAATTCAGTTTATTTGATTTTGTTTCTGCTAACAATGCTTCAGCCTGGTTAAGTGATTTCACAGCTCCTGTTTTTGTTTTTCTATAATCTACTCCAGGCCATTTATATACATCTTCATTGAGTCTACATATTGTTTCTTAAGCAACACTATGTGCATTACTGGCATGGTTCTACTATCCCCACCCTCTCTCTCCGTTTCCATAAAAGCACAAACACCTTAGCTTTGATATTCTCTTTTTTGTAGCTGAGCCATCTGGCAGAAACTGGGAGGCATTTGAAGAGAACTGGAACTTAAAAAGAGAGAGAGAGAGAGAGAGAGAGAGAGAGAGAGAGAGAGAGAGCTCACATTATCATTCCACAGTCCGATTAATCAACCTAATCATCAGGGAGGGGTGTATTTAGAAGTCCATTAGCCTGCTGTGACCTACGCAGATTGCTGAAGGGTTTTTTTTATTTTGTTTTGTTTTTTGGGTGGTGACCCCCAGTGTAAGCCAATTGCAGCAGGTGGGAGGTGTGTGGGGGTGCTAATAACACAGCAGTTTCCAATTTAAGACAAGAGGAGGACATTCAGGAGCAGACAAATATTAGTCCCTCAACATCCTATTATGTAAGATCACCATGCCCCTCTCTCTCTCTCTCTCACACACACACACACACACATGCTTATTTGTTAAAAGTACCCACAATTGACCTTATTCTGGTTCTGTCTACAAATGTTTTTCCATAGCAATTGCTGGCAAAATAACATTCAACATAAGGGTTAGTTCTAGCCAGGGTTAGTGATGCCATGCAATGGGAAGCCAAACTTTGAGAACGGCAACTACCAAAATTACTCGGAAGAGTTAAAGTCAGTGTTCATGATTTAACAATAAGAAAGAGACTGGACAAAACTGGTATTCATGGAATAGTTCCAAGGTGATAACCACTGCTGACTAATAAGAACAAAGGCTCATCTCACATCTTGATGATCCCAAAGACTTTTGGGAAAATATTATGTGGACTGATGAGACAAATGGGCATTTTTTTGGAAGGCATAAAACTAAGAAAGCATTTCAGATAAAGAGTATTATACTGACAGTCAAACATTGTGGTACATCATTTAAGACCTGGTCAACTTGCTGCAATTGATGAAACCATAAATTCCATAAAGGAGAATGTCCAGCCATCAGTTTGTGACATTAAGCTCAAGTGTACCAGGGTTCTGCAGCAGGACAATGATCCAAAGCACACCAGCAAGTCTGTCTCTGAATGGCTAAAAAAATAAAAAGGTTTTGTCAAAGTGGCCTAGTCAAAGTCCAAAGATTTAAATCTGATTGAGATGTGGCATTTATACTTGAAAACCTTCAAATGTGGCTAAAATTCTGCAAAAACAATTCTGCAAAAAAGAGGTGGCCAAAATTCCTCCACAGAGAGGTGAAAGATGCATTGCCAGTATCACAAATGCTTTATTGCAGTTGTTGCCACCAAGGGTGGAACAACCAATTATTAGGTTTATGGCTATTCACTTTTTGACATAGGACTAATTGTAAGTGTGACAAAAAAAAGCAAAAACAAAAGAAGTCTGTAAGAGGGCAAATACTTTTTCACAGCACTGTACATGTATCCCTAAGTCGATTAGCTCATAAGCAGTGTGTCTCATCTGCTGATCCTAATAGTACCTTTGTTGAGCACCTGCTTCAAAACATAATCGCATCAGTACAGAACTGGCATACTCTGGTATACAGTGGGGGATGTCCAAGAAGAACACCATTGGATGGGCAGATGGGCATCTCTGGAACATTGAAAGTGGACACTGATTTATGCAAATGCAACCTACCGTTTCAGATGGTCATCCCTTTCACCCCTTTTAGTATGCAAGAATTTGATCATTTTTCTCCAGCTCTGAGTCAAATTGAAGACCCTGATCTGTATGTAAATGTGTAAGACAGTTAATGTAGTCTTCAAGCTAAGAAGGGCATTTAATAAATGTGCTGTTACATAGTAAATTACAGTGTAAAGTAATTTTCTACTATAAGTAAGTGGCAATTATCTTTTCAAGTGAGTGGAAGATTGGTTAAATCATTGTTTAAAGGGCATCGTAGAGATAAGATGTTGTAAAGCTGTTTACTTAGATATGTGTTTTGCCAGGTTGTGACCACTTGTAGAGTTGAGTGAGAGAAATTGTAATGTGGAGCAGGCATAGCATTTAAAGCAACATTATGTAGCATTGTACCATAAAATAATAGCTTAAAAATCATGTTCCTGGTCCACTGACTCCTCCTCATTGTTATTCCAGGCTCTGTATATTGCCACTTATGTAAGAGGCATAGGGCATTATTAGCTGAAATGGGAGTGTTATTTTTGCAGAATTTGAATTTGAATAAGAAGGTTGGAAGCAAATTTGAACCAACAAGACAAACTAAATCTCATTATTAGCATTATCATAATTATCATTAGTATTTGTTTGTAACTGTAATAGTATATGTAACTGATGAAGCAAGCAGGAAAATGCTCATATGAACCGCTTAATGCTGCATTACCCAAGTTATATTTGTGTAAAATTCTGTAATATCACTTTACTTCCTCAGTCTACATGTTTTGTTTTGTTTTGTTTTTAACTTTCAGTGATGGGTCTGTACCTTTCAGCTTGTCCATGCATGCATGTGAAAAGTATGCCCTTTAGGGTTGGATCTAAGCCCATATTACTAGAACTGTCAATTCTTGCCTAATTCTGCATTAAGGGTAATTTCTTGTCTGAATCAGTCTCTGAACTGATTAGAAACTAATATGGAGACTACCAGTTACATTACAAATGTCCATGCAACTGGTCATGTTGACTTGACATTGAGACAGCATTGGAAGGTTTCAGCCTTTGTCTGTATTCATCAGTTGAAACATCGGACAATTTCAAGAGCCCATCATTTTCTACCACAGTGTAGTGTCAAGGTCTAGAGCCAGTTCTCTCAGACTAAGTATGGACCTGAGGACTCTGATGATACAAATTGATGTCCAGTTAGGTACTGATGAAAATGGAGTAATGACCATAGTGTAGCCTATAATTCATAGTTGCAAATAGGCCAGCATCTCTCTGTAGGTGTAATTTTTTGTTGTGATCATTCACTTGGGGGAAAAAAACATATCAAATAGATGTAATGGATAGGATAGAACTTTATTGATCCCTTGGGAGGGTTCCCTCAGGGAAATTAAGGTTCCAGCAGCAGCATAAGTACAGTACAGAAAAGGGTAGAAAGAGATAATAATTTTGTAAAGTTGGCATCTGCAAAGAGAAGAAATTGATGGGTGGGTGACTGTATGATGGAAGAATTGTGAACTGTAGACAACTCCTCTAAATATAAAAGACATTTTCTAAGTTTTCAAAGTCATATAATTCTATATAACACAAGTTGCATAAAATGCTATAAAGTTGGGAAATTGCTTTGTTCTATGTGAACAGTTATGAAAATATCACGCAAACATCAGAATAAAATGTTAACCTATTAACTCGCTTGGGTTTTATTTTACACTTCAACAATAGATTTTAACACTTTGTTGAAAGTTGCTATGTAACATTGAGCTATTCACCATTTTTGCCAGTGAGTGTAGTGACAAGCCCATCCACAGTAGCAATGAAAGAACAGATCATAAACATTAGCACATTGTAAGAACCACAGCCATGACATTTTTTCACTGTTTATTCAATGCAATCAAACAAAAGCTTTTACTTTTACTGTTTGCAAGTAGAAAACACGTCTCAATATTTCTCAACATTATGTCAGCTGGTCTAAAAATCAGGATCTATCCTGGGCACATGTATGTAAAATCTCCATGGTATGCAAAGTTATTAATTCTGAACCAGACAGGCAATGGGCGAATAGAAAACAACAAAGACAATGACATAAAACTTCACTCACTCACTCACTCTTTCCTAACTTTAAACTTAAGCAAAAAGCAGAAGTAAAAAATAAACAAATAAAAACAAAGATAGGGAGAGAAATATATATAGAGAAAAATATATAGAGATTTAAAAAAAAACAACAACAAAGGAAAACCAGAGAAAAGGGGCATGCCTCACTGGTTAATTATTTATTAAACACTTACCTACAACAGCCCTAGCAAACTACAATAGGCAGTCACTCATAAAAAGACATAAATGAATGAATTAATTAATTAACCAATTATTAATTAATTAATTAATTAATGAAATGAAAAAAAAACATGCATGCAAATACTTGGACAACAAGCCCAAAAGTGTGTTCTGCAACTACGAAAGTATTGCTCCCCCAAAAGCAGAGCCACCAAAGATAAGGAACACTCATCCTCACACATCAAAATAAATCTTTAATAAAATGCTAAAGATTCATACAGGAAAGATGTGAAACCCTGAGCTATACCTAACCAGCTGCAGAAGGCTACCAACATATGCCAAGGGCCAAGGCTGATGAGGAAGGGGCGAAGGAACCAGAGAGGCGACGGGCAAATGGAAAACAAAAGAGAAAATGAAATAAAACTACACTCACTCACTCACTCACTCACTCACTCACTCTTTCCTATCTGCAGACTTTAATCTAAAAAAAGCAGAAGAAAAAATAAATAAATAAAGATAGGGAAAGAAATAGAGAGAGAAAAAATATACAGACTTTTTCAAAGAAACAAAAAAATCTAGGGAAAACAGACATAAAATATTAAAAATTGAATTAACACTTACCTGCAAAAACCCTAACAAACTACAAAAGGCAGTCACACATAAATAACAAAATAAGTGAATGTATGAATGAATGAATGAATTAAAACAAAAACAAAGCAAACATGCAATATGACTGGATGACAGGCCCAAAAGTATATTGTTTGAAGTCAAAACTATAGCTCTGCCAACAGCAGACCCAACAAAGATAAGGAAAACTCACCCACAATCCCCTCCACAGAAATCTCTAGTAAACTGCAAAAGATTTATACAGGAATGCAGCAAATACCTGACCTATACCTACCCAGCTGTTGGGGGCTCCAAACATATGCCGAGGGCCAAGGCTGCTGAGGAACGGCAAGGGAATGAGAGAAGCGATATGCAAATTGAAAACAACACACACATTGAAATAAAACCTCACTCATTCACTCACTCACTCACTCACTCACTAACTCATTCTTTCCTATGTACAGACTTTATACTTTAAAAAGCAGAAGTAAAAAATAAATAAATAAATAAATAAATAAAGGATATGGAAAGAAACAAAGAAAAACAACAAAAGCCTAGGGAAAACAGAAAAAAGGCCATGGCTCACTGGTTAAATGATTAATAATGAATTAATTAAAAAATGCATGAATGAATTAATGAACAAAAAACAAACCAAGCATGCAAAATTCCTGGACAAGCCCAAAAGTCTGTTCTTCATCTCCAATAGAATAGCTCTGCAAACAGCACAGCCATCAAAGATAAGGAAAATTCATCCACACTCCTCAGAAATCTCTAGTAAACTGCTAAAGCTTTCCACAGGAA